>BHFT01039928.1:0-19837 GCA_004320025.1 Laticauda laticaudata
AGGTTGGCGATGTTCTGCAGCCATCTCATCAGTTGGTTCAGCTTGCTTGCGTTGCCACGTGCTTGACTGGGTTCTGTTGTGTCCTTCGGGATTCCCACCTTCATCGCCAGTGTGCTGAGGATCGCGGAAGTTGAGACTCAAGACCAGTGTGGGTACATTTCAGCTCTTTTATGTTCATGTTCCGAATGTTTGTGTAAACCTGCGGAACAACAGCAGCCCTGTTAAATAGCGGATGCTCGTGGCTTGGCGGCCAATGGCACGGTTCTCTGGAATGTTCCCGCAGTCGGCCTGGCCGATCATGTTGGATTCCAGAGTGGAAACCAATCACAGTGCTTTCTTCAAGCCAAGTCAGCTTCGTTAGTTGTGTTCTCAACCAAATGCGGATTGGGGTGATTGGAGTTATGGCCTAATACAAGAACACTAATAATACACAAAGTGAACAGAAAGTGCTGGAGCATGAATATGTGTAACAATTGGAAATTGAAAGGAAAAAGAACGACTCTCTGTATTCTTTCAATTGTGGGTAATAATGTGGTATGAAATGGGTTAACAAACAGAACTTGAAAGAAAGTGAGACAAAAATATTTTAATTAGGAAACAACCCCTAAAGAAAGTGAAAACAAAATTTTGAAATTGAAATGAAAGAATATAAGGAATGAGTAATCCACAGGTTAAACGCTAATGTATTTTAGTAGTGAAACAAATGATATGAAGTGTATTATGATGATGTGTAAACCAAAAACCTGTAAGATGCCAAGAACGTGTGTTGATACCAAGATGATGTTTGATAAAATGGTGAACAAATAGAAATTTTGATGAATGATATAAAATATGATGTTAATGATATATATTCAAACCCCTTCCGGACCATGACAAGACGGAACTGGACATCCATCCATGAAATGGTGGCACGACCATGAGCGTGAAGCCAAACAACAGGATCACAGCTGCACCAGCTCAAATCCCCCAGAAACTGAAGACTAAACCTAGCACAAACCAAGCCCCCACCTGAAACAGAAACACCACCCCAGGCCAATCAGTAACACAAGCCAACCCCCAACCAATGAAAACACACACCCCAGCCAATTCAGAACACAATCCAAGCCCCCACCAACAACTAGCAGTTAAAGAAGAAGCAGCTGGCAAGCCTCACATTACTGCTGAGAAGGCACAGAGCCGAAGAACACAAGCCTGAGTGTGTATGAATGAAGATTCATCGAAACATTGGCCTGAGATGACATTTCCAATTTTTACACGGGAGAAGACCCCAATGAACCAAAGATCCACATACAAATACCTGGCGAAAAACTGCAGAAAACATGATATACATATATGGTTGTTGTTTTAATGTTTCGTGGCCTGGGTACTGTACATGTGTGCTGTTGCAGCTGTCCTCGGGATTATATCCCACGTCATTGTTAGTGGCTTGTAAAGTGTAGCAACGTTCAGCCAGGAAATCTTATGCTGGCCATCATGCAGCTTATATGTATGCAGTTGCGTAGTGTGGGTCAGGCTATCACAAGCCGTTGGTTTAAATTGAGGACTAGCCGAGTGCTGTGCAGGATTTTCTTCTACACCCTGATTGGGTTGAGTGTCTGGTCTGTTTGATTGGACCTTTGGAGTTGATTGTTGTGTTTCTGTGCACAGGAACATCAGATAAAGCCATAGAATGAAAAAAGACCTGAAACATGAATAAGAAGAGATGATCACCAGAACTGTCACATCATGTTGGAAGCCTGCACCGCAAACAGAAAAGGATCTCTCCAACACCACAAGCAGGCAAACACACTGGGCACAAAACAGACTCCCCCTGATACCTCTCAGGCTCAAACATGACCCCAACCAGGCACCAGATGAAACCTAGGTGTCCTGAATAGATAATAGCCGTCGCTTGTCACGCGAAAGCCAAGCTAGCACTGGAAAGCCTCCAACACAGGAACACAGTGGTTACCAGCCTAATCAAAGCACAAAACAGACAGAAGAAACCAGAAACACCAATTCAAAACAATACTCCAAGTCCCAAAAACACAGGACCAAGACTGCCCAACCAATCAGGATGGTTGGAAAAAAAAACTCCTGGCGCATGAGCATAGGCTTAGCCTGACCCACATGACAAAACTCAATACAGGAGAGCTGGATGATGGCAGATGAGATTCTGCTGAAACGTTGCTACAACTTTAAAAGCACTACAATGACATGGGATAATACCCGAAGGAAGCTGAACAGCACACATATATGTGTATATATATATACACATACATACATACATACATACATACATACACACACACACACACACACCACACACATATATATATATAAACACAAACACACATTTTTCAATTCTTATTCTTATATTCTTAGTCTATTTTTTATTTATTCATTTATTTATTTATATTCCACCTTTATTACTTTATTACTTTATTACAAACAACTCAAAGCAGCAAACATGTCTAATACTCCTTCCTTCTCCTGTTTACCCCACTGCGACAACCTGTGAGGTGAGCAAGTCATCTAGCTGTTTTTCATGCTTAAGACAAGACTGGAACCCATAGTATCCCAGTTTCCAGCCTGGTGTCTTAACCAGCAGACCAAACTGGATCTTTTTTTCATATATAGTAGTTATACTCTTTTAAACAAACACAAAAAAAGAAAAAGAATCAGGATTTCTTTGACAAGATCACACTTTTCCCTTTCATCAGTTCTGATAAAAAATGAATGGTGAAAATGAATTTAGTTGTGTTTTTTTTAAAGAAGAAGAGAGACAATCCGAGTAAACAAATTCCCTAGAAAGGGAGCATACTGTTTTAAAACTCTCAAAAAAAATGCTAGAGGAAACCACCTTTTGCTTTTTTTAGGCTATGAGTGAACGTTCTTGGAGTTTAATGTATTTTCTTGGTTTTTAATGGTAAGCTGCTTTTTGTTTATACTATTTGCTAAGCAAAGGCAGGAATTACTTAAACACCATTTAAACCTGTAAAAAATGCACCCCATAGAGAGAGTTAATGACTTTAGAAGCAACATAGAGCCACTTGGTTGTTTAAAGCACATCCAAGCTGCAGATTTCAAGTGGTTTTCTGCAGTCTGTACTGTGTGCCAGCTTAAATGTGCTGACCACATTTCCAACAGCTTTCAGCTTCAGCACAACAGGAAAGTAGAACAGGGGACCGCTCCACAGCATGTGGGTGAAGAGAAAGACAGGCTGAGAAACATCTCCTTTGGTGCTATTTAGCAGCAATACTCCTGCTCTTAGTATTTTGATCCCACAGAATAATCCCTCAAAGGGCTTAGTGAACTGGCATAATAGGTGCTATTCTGCCCTACTTCTCTTCTCTTGCCCTGTTTCAGTGGTGGGATTCAAATTTTTTTTATTACCGGTTCTGTGGGCGTGGCCTGCTGGGTGTGGCAGGGGAAGGATACTGTAAAATCTCCATTCCCTACCCACTCCTGGTGGAAGATTAGTGCAAAATCCCCATTCCCTCCTCACCTAACCTGCTTTCCAGCTCCATTCTCCTGTGCAGGGCAACAAAAGAAGACCCAGCTGACCTGTGGTGCCCACATTGCAGCCCTGGTCAAAAGGGCCAGCAGAGATTATACTACCTGAGACTTCTCAGAAAACAACAACTGAATGAAAAACTGCTGGTGACCTTCTACTGCTTCACCATAGAGAGCATTTTAACTTACTGCACCTCTGCATGGTTTGCCAATTGCACAGTGGCAGATAGGAAAGCACTCCAGAGGGTTAATGTCATTGCCCAGAAGATCATGGGTTGCCCTCTCCCCTCTTTGGAAGAGCTTTATAGCTCCTGNGTTCTCCAAACTACTCAAAATTTCCACTACCGGTTCTCCAGAACTGGTCAGAACCTGCTGAATACCACCTCTGCCCTGTTTGTTCCCATCTTCTTCTACCACTCAGGAGTATTTATCAATAGAATTCGAGAACTGCTATTGAAGAATCACTCCTCCTTTTCTTTCTTGCAGAAAAAATTGGCCCTCCCAATAATTAAACATTGCAGAGACTAATGTGCATTTTTGAAGCCTCTCCCTAAAAGAACAGCCTTTTGAAGTGGGGCAGGTCAGGAAAGAGATTCCACAAGGACTACTGGAACTTTATTGTTATGCCATATCATACTGTAAGATTGATATATTGATTATTGAAAGCCTGTCAATGTTTCTGTCAACTCCTCTTGTGGTTCAAGCCATGGTTTTCTTCAGTTCCTTTCTCACCCCATCTTCCTTCCAAGGGCTAAGCTGATGTTTACTTAACTATTCTTGCATCCTATGCTTGAAGAAGAGTAGGTCTATAGTCCTCTATAGCTAGCAGTAGAATGGAAATATATGGCTCTCCCATTGCCAATAGTGGTCTGGTATGATCCTGGAAAAGAATAGCTTGACAATAGAGGACAGGGTGACCAATAGATGTGGGAAGGTCACCTGCCTGTCACCTCAATGAGAGGTATTGCAGATGTGCAAATTGCAAGATTGGTGTTGACAGAAGATGGAAACCCCTACTTTAAAAGTGGAAGAGAAAATTAGACCCTTGGAAAAAAAAAAAAAAGATGACCAGAGGCTGCTTTTCTCAGGTGTGATGAAGACAATGTCATCAAGGCAGCTTCCTGCCATAGTTAATATGCTGTGCAGAAGATCCCTAATAATATGAAGCTTAGTGTCATACTTGGTGCTGAGTTTTATGTGCAAAATTTCACATTGCAAACATTTGGCTGTTTATTGCCTTAGGGTGGGAAAGTAGAATGAAAGGGCAAGCATTTGACTTCACACCAAAGTTGCAAAGTGGAGGGAGGCTGTGTGCTAAGAGAATGTAATAATAGGGCCGAAGATGATAAAGCTAGAACTGCATTAGATCAATAAAGAGGAGGGTTCCAAGAATCTCCTTGTGGACAAGCCAAAAAGCTGATTAAATTAAGACATAGACATATCATGACGATTACATATCGAGAAAAACCTCTACATAGAATCTTTGTACCATTGTAATAACCCGCTTAGTAATGAAAGTTGCATAAATAGCAATTTTACATAGATCGTTCCAGGGACACGGACATTTATTTATTTTTTATAGAAGCATTAGTAGTAATTTGAGCAAAGCCTTTCATAGTAGCTTGGTTCACATTTAACGAGGTTGCCAAATTATTGTGACCTATTTTCTGGATTTGAACCACGCATTGAACAATATACCTTGAATTAAAGGTTTAGCTAGCCACACAACCTAAACAAAGTTTTTAAAAAAACAAGCACAGGATACTGCTCAAACCTGGGTAAATGAACTGTTTGTGTGTAGCTGCCTTCTCAGAAGAAAAGAAGCTATAAGTTTTATAATCATCATATTCCTGATTAATTATTCAATTCTCTGGATAATGCCAGTGGAATGGTATGTAGGAATGGCATTGAGGGAGAGGAGGAAATGCTACAGACTACACAATGGTCAAACAAGAAGCAGATGAGTCTGCAGAAGGAATAGGGGGTTGATAAATGTCTCAGCAGCGACTTTCCCTAGTTTCTTGAACTGTCATAGTGAAGGGGTCAAAATGCACTTTCAGATTTGCAACATTTTTGTTAATGTACAATAAAGATAGAGCTAATATACTGATTGTGCTTTTTGTCTAAACTACTTCCCAAGGCTGGTAGGCAGTGACACAGACTGATTCCTGTTAGAATTGATCAACAGTCCAACTCGTCCATCAAAATAATTCCAGCAGCATCTCAGGAAAATCAACAACATAAGGTATAAAAACTACAACCTTCCTGTGACATTTTGTGCCCCAGAAGAAACCATACGCGAACCTACATGATCCATTAAGCTATCATAGTCTGTAGACTTAAATTTGTCATATAGGTTTTAGTTTCTTTTATAAAAGCTAGGTTTCTAAAAATTATTTGATAGTGGAAACTAAAAACATGAAAGTTGTGCAAATACTCTGGTTCTTTTGCTTTCTAAGGCCCCTTCTTCCTCCATTAAATGAACATTGAATAGCATCAGCTTTCTAAGACCTGGTCATTATCAAGATTGCAATCCACCTTTTTTATCTGGAGATGCCAAGCACTAAAACTGAGGCCTCCTATGTGTACAACATAAAATCTGCCTCTGATTTATACACATCCTCATAGAATAAGCTGGCAAATCCCACAGCTTGGAAGAGCCACATAGACTCAGCTTAAATAACAGGGTCACACTCAGTGGTGGGAGTCAAATACTTTTACTACTGGTTCTGTGGGCGTGGCTTGGTGGGCATGGCAGAGGAAAGATAATGTAAAATCTCCAGTCAAAGGTGGGATTTGCCAGTTCTCCGAACTACTCAAAATTTCCACCACAGGTTCTCCAGAACTGGTCAGAACCTGCTGAATACCACCTCTGGTCTCACTTCTCCAATAGTTCGGAATAGCTTTGTATGTTCAAGATGGATTATTGGTTTATCTGCCAATTTAGGCAGCCATCAACATGGTGCCCAAGGTGATCGTGGCTGGGTTGCCAGAAGGTTTTGCCCCCTGAATGACAACACGGTTGAAAGACTTATGTTAATTGATTAAGAAGGTGGTCTGACATTTCTTAACATTATTTTATTTCTTGTTCCTTTTTTAAAAAAAAATCAAAGAGATTCTCCAGAATAAGGCAGGGGGGTGAATGATGGTTGTCAGGTAAAATATCCAACACAATAATATAAATTCTAAAATTGTTTTAAATAAAACAAAGCATACCAACCCTGCCCTCCAAAAGTCAGTGAGAAGTAGAAAATCCCAGCTAGCCTCATTCGTTGTCTATTATTTTCCAGAGCATCATTCCTCTCACCTCCAACCCTAAATGAGGTTTAGCCCTTAGCCACCAAAAGACTGGGATGCTGGGATCAGAAGCAGGACTACAAAACAAAGACCATCAGGTCAAGGAAAAACTGAAACTTCAGGTTTTCAGCAGATTAGGAAACCACTGACCTTCCACAGTGCTTGCACTTAGCTTTGTTCCTAAATGAATTCCTTATCACTTTTTGAAATGGAGGGCAGTCCCCTCCCCTTGCCGAATGTGTAGCCATTCTTGAGTATAGATTTAGGTCTGTAGCAAAGAAATACTGCCAAGAAAAAATTAGTTATATCACACAGTAATGCCCTATCTTGCATCAGAGAATCTTTAATTAGTGCTACTGGTAGCAAAGTTTCTTCTGGGTTTGGCACCATCCTTATACCTCATTAAATCTTCCTGATGTGTGAAAGTGTGAACACTGACAAACTATAACGTGTTATATTTCTCTTTGTGCCTCCAGAAGTAACAACTGGAAGCAGAAAGGTGACATTATGAAGTCCATGGCTACTGGGACCCACTGGCATTTTGACTATGTGTTTCCATGCCTCGACAAGGTGATGATAGTGGAAAGCGCAGCTCTCCTGTTGTGTATGTATAAAATTTAAAATGCACAAGCAAAAAAAAACACTCTTTCTCATTTGTTGGTACAAAGGTTTTTAAGTAGTGGCCAGGAAAAGTTGGAAGTGTATAACAATGAATATACAGTATGACCAAAATTGCCTAATTAGTCTAAATCCTTCTCTCTCCCCCCCCACCTTCCCTCCTTCCCCCCCCTCTTTCACACACTCACACACACACCAGTACTGTAGAAGCTCTTCCTTTGATTCCATACCATTAGAGAAGATATCCAACCAAGCAAACACTGCCATCGAAGTAATGTGCTCTGAAGGTCACATTTAAAACAATGGCCAAGGACAAAGAAAGGGATGCAAATTTTGTGGGTATGCATTAGTTCTCTCTTTGAGTTGCTAGTTTAGTAGCAAATTTTGGAAGGAGTCACTCTTTGATAAAATGGAACTATTTTTTCCTCCCAGTGTGATGCTATTTATATAGGAAATGTATTTTCACCTAAGAGGAATATCTGATTCACCTACACAATTATATTTTTACATGGGATAGTATTACAAGAAAGGCCTGTATCAATGTTATATATATATCAGTATGAAGGATGACCTAATTAAATTCTGTCCCTCTAGTTTCAGTATAGGCCAGTCCCAAATAAGGTTTAGGATAACAATATAAATAGAACATCCATTGCTTCTATCACAAAGACAATAGATGGAATAAGAGAAGATTCAGAGGATAATGATAGTTTTACCAGATGTCTGGCAAAAAGGAGGGCATGCATTTTTTTTTTCCCTTGGCAGCCTAGATCAGGGTTATAAACTCAATTTCATTGAGGGCCACATCAGGGTTATGTTTGATCTCAGGGTGGGCATGGTCTGCTCAGTGTCACTCATGTTGGGGTGCCTGCAGTGGCCTCTGCCAGTGAAAATGGGCTCCTGAACTCTGTTTTTGGCTGTGGCAGCCTCCTGCAACCCTCTGCCAGCAAAAACAGAAAATAGCTCCATTTTTGCTGGCAGAGGCACCTCAGGCCAGCCCCACAGGCCAGATCTAAGCACCCCGCAGGCTGGATCCGCCCCCTGGGCCTTGAGTTTCATACCCCTGGCCTAGATGTGTCTATGATCACTGTAGTCTATAGACCACATGTCTCCTCAGATGTTTCTATGGTGAAATTTGAAAAGCCAGTCATTGATTCTATATAATCAGTAACATGTTTTGATTTTCTTTAATAAAGATTTGTTGGAAAAATATTATAACTGAAAAAACAATTCTGACACTGGAAAAAATAATGTCATATGCATGCAGAATTAAATATTTTTGGTTTAGGCGGGTTTTTTGATGAAAATATCAAGAAGGTTAAAGAGTTTTGTTCCGTCCGGAAAGAAGCGTGTGAGACCGGGTTCCAAACAACAACTATTTATTAAACTTGCAAGGCAAAAGTATACGGAACAACAGCCCAAGCCATGGCAGCCCTTTTTATAGTGGCTTGTCTGTGGCTTGTGGCCAATGACACTCTTTTGACTGTTCCCGCCATTTGGCAGGCTTCCCGGATTGGTTTTTGAATAACCAATCCGCGAGTGGTCTTTTCGGCCAATCAGAAAGAGGAACTTGGAACCTACCAAGTTCCATAAAGAACAAGTTTGTCCTCCTTTCTTCCCACCCCATTTGTCTTCTTTTCCAATTGTCCATGTCCTCCTTTTCTTGTTTATCTATCTGTAATTCTAGAACTAGAGGAGTTCATTGGTAACCTTTACTGAAAGTTAAACATCATAGTTGCTATCAATAGCACTTGGAAGTTGCAACCAATCCCCACCCGATCAGAGTGCTTGATAGTTTCTAAACTGGGAGAGAGACAGAGAAAGAGAGAAATGAGAAGAGGGAAGCTTGAATTTATAAACTGGACAAAAATCACAAAAATATTTCATCATACATACATACATGCTCTAGGTGAATCTCCAGTGCATGTCTAGGGCACTGCCTATTCAGCCTTTTCCAATTAACCTGCAGCATCTAATTACAATATGCTTAAAGAAAAAAAATGAAGCAAAAAGTAGAAACTAGACTGGAGGACAATCAGGCTGAGAAATTCATGCACTAGCAATTGGCTTGAGTGTATCAGTGTTCATTTATAGATCAAATGTGCCCAAAATGGCCTTTTAGAGCGATCTTTGATCTTACAAAACTTCATTAGTTTTCATTTAGACACCAAATAAAAACTAGGTTGAAACTCATAATTTATCAGACAACTTATTCTAAAGCCCATGTCACAGTGAACCAATGGATGCAAAGAGGATATAAAACGGACAAAAAACCTTGACATCCATTCGAAAACGCGATGTACTCACTGCCTCTGTTTTGCTTCCTCTCTATCCGTCCAGCATCCGTTTAGTGACGTTTCTCCACTCAAAAAGGTTATTGAACTGCACAACAACTTTTTGCCGTGGAAAATGTATCCAGTTCGTCCGTTCAATTGCAGTCCGCAAGCAACCGCTATGTATCCACTTACGCATCTGTATATCATTCGCTATACTCACAAGGCATCACTGTGCATCCGCGCTGCAACTCGTCCATCCGCTTCGGACCGCAGGAGGTAACGGACACACACGCCGGAACGATGCGCAAACGAATGCAAACGGAATACTGTAGCACGGAACCAAGCGTTTAGAGAAAAATAAAAGTTCGCAGAGGGGACGCTATCTCGGATTTAAGGATGTCTATGAGGATGCCTTAGAGATGCCTAGAGGATTGCAAAGGGACACGCTAATACTGCCTTAACAAAGGCGGGAGTAACTCATCGCCATCTCCTTTCAGAAACCGCACCCACCTGTGCAGACCCTCTGCAGCCTCCATCTGACATCTTCCTACTTCCACAGGCTATCCAGGTCAGTCCACCAATGGATCGTAACACAGTCCTTTTGGCAGCACACCATCCTTCTGACAACAGTTCAAAGCATTACAGCTTGTGAACTCTACTACGGGAAGAAAAGGACGCGCCCCAAAAGAGTCTGTGGTACGGAAAATGGCATCATCATGGGAAGTAGCAGAGTACGAGCCTGTACAACAGGTGATGGTGGAGCTTCAGTGAACGAAGATCCCTCGGCGTTCCAGAACTTCATGAGGATCCTCCAGCTATGTTTTATGAGATCTGTGCAGCGCCTGACACCAAGGATGAGACCAAGGCAACACCAACTTCCGGCCCAGTCCTGGAACCTGGGCTCAAGGTGGCACTCACTCTGCACCACATGGCCCAGGGACTCACCTAAACAAAAGCAATGCAGTATGGCTGAGGGGTGCCCACACAACCTACCATTCACATTCGTGGTCAGAGAAGTGGTGCAGGCCAACACGAGGAGAATACGTGGAGGAGCTCCTCCAGTGCCCTCCACTGTAAGAAGGATAGGATCGGAAAGTTGCAGAGTCAGTGGAATCAGAGGTGGAGCCTTCCCACACACCGTTGGAGCCACGATGGCAAGCATCGAGCCTGCGAAGTGAAGTGCCAGGCCAACCGGCTACGAGGGTTCCACTTATTTCAACTACAATGGCATATCTTCAGCATCGTTCCTCTTGCGCATGATCGATGCATGACCTACAGATTCATGTACAACGAGCTATAGGCAACTGGTCAGCTCAGAATGCCAGGTATTACAATGCCCAGTGAACTCAAGGAGGGCTTGGAAATGCAACCTCATGCGATGGCTTCCCAGACTCAGGACCCCCTGCCCACAGACACGCAGATGTGCCCTACTTCTCATGGGGATGATGCTTCTCCCTCAGAACCTAGGCCTCATGAAGCCAACACTTCAGTACTCTCTCACCATGAGAGAGCAGGATCTTCAACTACAGGCTGTCCCAGGGCAAGGGCGGTGTGTGATGAATCGCCTCTCGGCATCCGGCCAACAGGTTCAGTACTTCTCACCACCTATGAAGCATCAGCCCACAGACCGTGAGTGGATCGTGTTGAAGCTTGCGTGCATCCTGCACCAATCTCGATGCCGCACCCCGCTACCCAGTCTTGTCAGCACAGGGCTCGTCGACGCTCAGCAAGGCAATGGGAGACATGGAGCCTGCGGGCAAATGGATGGCAGGCAAACCCTGACGACACTCACGGAATTGTGCAAAGCTCCCAACAGAGGCTTCACGGGAAAGGGAAGAAGCAGCGACAACCTCAGCTGAAACACTGGTGTAACATCCCCCAGCTGAAGCGGGAGTGGCATAGACAGGATTGATGATCTACTCGGCATATCACCTATGTCTGATCACAACACAGATGAGAATATGGGCCATGTATGTTGAGTGGCCCACAATGAACAAGGCATTTAATAAAGAGTTGTGTTTATCGTTGAACATAGTAGGGATCATGGCTTACATTGTTATTGATAATGAAAGGCCCATAAGGTGTGACAGCTGGAGGTGACATATACCAGTCCCACTATGTTTGCATGTGAGCTTATTATCCCACCGGTATTACCGCCATCCCACCAAGGGTATCCTGCCCATCCAAAAGGTATCCCTGCCATCCCACAGTTACTTACCCATCTCATCAGGCAGTATCCTCGCCCATCCCCACTAGCCATATCCGTTACCCATCCCACAAGAATGCAAAGTCTTAAACCATTTCAAAAGATTCACCAAGACTTTATTAACTAAAATAAAGAAGCACAGTGTGTCGTGAATCAAAAATAAACTTTATTGAACAACAAAACTGTAAAAGAAAAATGACCCAAGTCAAGTGTCCAAATAAAGTCCACAGGTAGCCAGCTACCCGGTCTCTGCACTCTTAATAGTCACTCGGAGGTGTGCCCAGTCTCAGGGTGAAGGGCCCAGGTGCTGTGGAGGTGGGTGGTGCTGGAGTGCTGGTCTGAAGCACCACTGGGGTGCCTGGCCCTGAGAGGACAACAGGTGACGGTGGATTGAGAAAGCTGTCAGACAGCTGGCTCAGACCCGTGATGCTGAGAGGTCCTTTCTCCATGCCATGGGGTGTCAGCCCCAGGACGACGACAGATGTACTGAGGCTGGCTTGGCTGTGGGGTGGAGAAGGAGTAGTGTAGTGGGGCTGTCTGGTCTACAGCGGGTGAGGACTGGCGTGGGTGGCATGCTGTCGTGGGTGGCATCGGTGGCATCAGTGGAACCGGTGGCAACAGTGTTGCCCGATGACTCTGGCCCTGGACTGGGAGGGCTGCTGCCTGTGCTGCTGGAGCTCCTGGTAGCTGTAGCCCTGGTAGGTGAGGGCTGTGGGAAGCCTTGGAACTGGAGGGACATCACCTGGGGTGGAGGAGCAGACTGGACTGGGTGGGAGCAGGTTCCTCTGGGTCTGGAGGGTTGTGAAAGAAGCTCGGTGATCCGGTCCTTCACTCAGCTGGTACTGTGGATCCACCATTTCCTTGAGGGTCTGGTTGACTAGGTGGAGGAAGGGCTTGCGGTTGAGGAGGAGGAAGTCGGTGTGGACCAGACCTGAGAGAGATCGATGCGTGTTGGTGCGGATGGTGTCCTGATCTCCAGCAGGACAGTGTGGCTCTGCCCCTCCTTCTGTTCCGGCTCTCTGCCTTTCTGCGCAGGGCAGAGCGGGGGGGGTGGATACGGCTAGGGACTGTGGTGGACTCGATGTCTCCTTTTCTCCCCCAACCGGCGGAGTCCTCCACGCACTCACCACGCTCACCAACACCTGTTCCGGCTGGGTTTTCTGCCATGGCACGCTCCACAGAAACCTGCCTGGAGACAGGGACTTGACCCTCGGCCAGAAGAGGACTGGCTCTCGCAGGCTGCCGGAGAGAGAGTTAGTGAGAGGGCTGCTGGTGCTCTCTCGTGGCGGGTCTCCACCCTCCAGGACAGCTTGCACCTGGCCATCGACGTAGTCTCTCTGTCTGTCAGCTTCACAGTGGCCTGGCCAGATTTCTTCAGGTGCAGCTTCCGTACCAGGTGTGCATATGTTTCCACCAGCTGAGGAAGCACCTCCGAAGTGTAACCCATACTCTCCGCCCTCTCTCTCCAAGCAGCCTGCTTCCTTTTGGTGTCCCTGTACAGCCGGTGTCCCTTCCGCCACAGATAGTCGTTCTCTCTCAGCCACTCCAGCACCTCATCCTCGTGCACCTCCTCAATATAGTATTTGCCTCCTCTCCCGTTGTCGCATATGCCTCTTCTTCCTTTGGCAGGACCAGATGGGCCCTCATCAGAGGGGCTCCCAGGTAGTAGGGGCTGCTCCTCCACGACACACCGCAGCAGCAGCAACCAGCAGATTCATCATCATCATAATCATCATCCTCCACCAGCAGGATCATTTATCAGCATCAATCAGCACAAGCAGCAGCGGCAGCAGCAACAGGATCATCATCAGCAGCACAGCAGCAGCGGCAGCGCCAGCAGGATCAGCAGCAGAAGGACCAGCAGGACCAGGACCATGAGCAGCAGCAGTAGCACGAGCAGGACCAAGGAGCACGGAGCAGGACGAAGCAGACCAGGAACACAAGCAGGATGAGCAGAGACGAGCAAGTCCAGGAGACGAGCAGGACCAGCAGCTTCAGCAGAGTACGCAGCAGCAGAAGCACCACTGCCAGGAGTCAGCTTCAGCAGAAGCCCCAGCAGAAGAAGAGTCAGGGGCAGGGGCGGGAGGTTGGCCCTATCCCTCTTGCCAGGAGTGGCGGCAGCTGCTGAGGCTTTTGCTTCTTCCCATGGTTGTGGGTTGCTGGCTGGCAGGGAGGCTCGGCAGGGAGGTGGCACCAAGGCTGGCAAGAAGCCAGGCACCAAGGTTGCAGGCAGGCAGCACCAAGGCTGGCAGAAGGCCTGGCAGCAAGGCTGGCAAGAAGCCAGGCACCAAGGCTGCAGGAAGGCTGGCAGGAAGGCTTCCAGGAAGCTGGCAGGAAGTGGCAGGCAGGAAGGAAGGCAGGCAGGCAGGCACCAAGGCTGGCTGGAAGGCAGGCTGGCATGCAGGCAGGGCAGGCAAGGAACTCGAAGTGTCCAGCAGCAAGGTCTTTCCTCGGAAATGCTGGCCACGTCGCGAGCTGCTTCCCTTTATGATGCGGGGGGCTGACGCAATGCATCCCCCCGCATGGCGCAATTAACGCCAGGCATCTATTAGGCTTCGCTGTCCGCTGTGCATCCGCTGTGCATCCGTCCTGCATCGTTCGCGTACCGTTTTGCATCCGTTCTATTCCGTTTGGCAGTCCGCTTGCTGAGGCCCCCGGAAGCCTAGCGAGACGTGCCCATCCACTCCCCATCCGCTTCCATCCGCTGTGGCTTCCATTCCGCATCCGCTTTGCATTCCGCCCTGCGTCCTCCCATCGTCCGTGTTACCCGCTCCGGGTATGCAAATTTTTGCCCCTTTTGAGACCGGATAAAACAAGGATGACGGATAACAACGGATGACACATTTTGCTTGTCCGCTGTGTCCTTTTTGCATCCGTTGGCCAGTGTGACATGGGCTTAAGGGTATAGCTCTACCTCTTAATCCAAAACTTTATTGTTTTGTCCAGTTTGCAAATGATGCATTGTATTTCCCATTACTTCAACTAAAAAAAAAAATACTCTTGCCCATTGCTCTTGGGAGTGTTTTGTTGAAAAGGTTATCTTTTGATGAGCTCAATATATATTTGCTTTATATGGTACATAAAGCAAAAGCCACAGTGAAATTATTAATTCAATCAGACTAATTGATGACAAGATGTTAAGCATACGTGAGAAAATCATCATGAAGTGATTTCATATTTCATCCTGAATCAATGATAGTAGATAGATAGTATAGTAGATATAGTAGATAGATAGATAGATAGATAGATAGATAGATAGATAGATAGATAGATAGATAGATAGATAGATAGATAGATAGATAGATAGATAGATAGATAGATAGATAGATAGATAGTAAGTAGATAGATACTAGATAGTAGGCTGGAAATGGGCCAATAAATTGATGTTCAATTCACACAAGATAAAGGGAATGAGGCCTGTTTTAGGTTGGATTCTTCTCTTTGTAAGACCTCAGTATCTTGGATCTTAGACACTTATTAAATTAGCACTGTCTGTCACAGGCCAAATAATATAATGAGCATCGACCTTAGTCATTTTCATCCATCAGAGTTCTTGTGATTGTGTCATTTGTTAATTTTGTCTAAAATAGATTTCATTCTGAGATTGTAGGCTTTAGTTGTCAAGAATGTATAAATGTATCAATGAATGTTCTAAGTATAAAGAAGGAACTTTTTATCATTCATGATGGACATGTGATAAAGCAAAGAAACATTGAAGTAGGATTCACATCTTAATACAGAATATTCTTAAAATGAATATAAAGATAAAACAAGATACTTTTCTTTTAGGCCTAATGGACAAAGAACTTGAAAAAAATTGGAACCTTGGTGCTCTGTACGTTAATGGCAGCAAAATTACTTTATGCACAAAAATGGGATGACATTGTGATTCAGTGGTGGGATTCAAATAATTTAACAACCGGTTCTCTGACCTAATGATTTCTTCCAACAGCCAGTTCACCAAACTGCTCAGAAAGTTAACAACCGGTTCTCCTGAAGTGGTGCAAATTGGCTGAACCCAACCAATGTTATGATTCCCACAATGGACAAATGTCTGCAAAAGTTCATGGAGCTAGCAGAGTTGGCCATATTGGCTAATTTGATAAAAGAAAAGAACACAATTAATTTTGTTTCTACTTGGAAACCATTTATGGACTTTGTGCTTGAGGTGGGAAAGAAATGAAAAAATGATTTTGAGTTTTGCTGACTAGATAGTAAAAGTTGAGTAAAAGAAATATCAGTTAAAAATCAGTAACTTTTAGTTGCCAGTTTTGTGAGTTTTTAACTCAACTTCCTGTGGTAAAGTTTGCAAACCTAGTTGGGCATAGAAAGGAAAAGTATCTAGAAGGAAAAACTGGGGTAACTAGAGAATATTGAGCCAAAGGTAGATTGGACATAGGAACCTATCTCCTATAGCAGGGGTCGCCAACCTTTTGGACCTCACGGACTACCAAACTCATAATTTTAGATCTCAGGGACCACAAACCAGTTCTGTGGGTGTGGCCCAATTTGTGGGTGTGGCTTTTTGGTCATGTGACTGGCTGGGTATGGCTTGTATGTAAATATTACAAATATTTATATAAATATTGAATTTTTTATATAAAAAAGAGCAACTTTTACCCAAAATCAGGCAAAGCACGCAGGCAGATTGAGTTCAGAAATCTATCTATCTGCCAATGGCTAGCTCAGTCTGTCACATAAAATTTGCTTGGAAGCAAACTCATAAAATTAACTCACAACACACCATGTACATAAATACTGAATTTTGTATATATAAAAAAGCAATTTTTACCCAAAATCGGGAAAAGCAGGCAGATTGAGTTGCTCACAGAATCCATTCAGTGATCTATCTATCTGCCATCGGCTAGCTCAGCTTCTCAAATTTGCTTACAGTGAGTCTGTACTGAATTTGCTTGCAAGCAAACCTTCAGTCCTAAGGGAAGCAGAGCTGAAGATCTAAAGACTAGCTAGAAAACAAGAAATCCAACCATTTCCTGCTTCCTAGCTAATCTAAATCTCCCGGCATAGGAGAACAGATGATGGTCGAAAAAAGGAAAAATAGCAATTTTAGCAGGCAAGTTTGCCGGGTAAGAAATGGGGAGCGTTCTTGCGGGCCATGTGGGCAGCGCAGCCTTGTGTTTCTGTGCAGCCTGGATTAATTGCTTTCGGGGGGTGCTCTGGGGGTGAGATTTCTCTGCGGCCCACCAAAATTTTCTCAAGGCCTACTAGTGGGCTACGGCTCACCGGTTGACGACTGCTGTCCTATAGAGCATACCTGGTGCTGAAGATGCTTAAACACCACCACCCCCAGTTCTGCTTTAAATGAACCCCTGGAATGAACCATGGTTTGATAATAAAATAGTAGGAACCAGTGTTCAGTGTGGTTTTTTTCAGTCCAAGAGAACAAGTTGAGTAGAGATGTCTTATTAGCAAAGCAAATATTTGCTCAAAAAGAACATGCACACACAAAAGTATGATTTGTGCCTTCAGGACCCTCAAAGCTCAGCCTTAAGCTGGATTCATTTGGAATATATATCGCTTGTTGAACTAATTAAAGTGGTAAGTTCTCCTCCCTCCTGTTTTCCCACCCATGGTCCTCTACAGCTAATAAAACTGTCAATTTTCCTTTGCTTCAATAAAAGGTCAGCCTCTGACAAACAGCCACTTTGCCATCTAACAGCCAGCTCTTTTATTAATATTTAAAATGTACACAGTGATATTTCCAAAAGGTCAACATTTTAAAAGACATAAAATGTCAACCCAAACTCCTTACCTCTTGCTGTCTTCCCTACCTGAACTATCATGTTAATGTTCTCTTTGCTACAGCCCTTAGTCACTTAGTTCAAGGTATGTTTAAAATTAGTGAAGCATAAGGGATAACCACTATACTAACCTCTCCAGCAGTAATAATAATAAAAAAGACAACTTGCATAAAACACTTAGCCTCCCCTATAGAGTACTTGGCAGCAGGGAACAAGTAGCTCATATCGGTTGAATGACAAACAAGACTGTGGATCAAAAATTCCAAAGCTTTGTTCATTTATTGTCCTGCAGGTGGATGCAGTTCTACAGTCTCTGGAAGAATAGAAGGAGATTTGTTTTCTGTCAAGTAAAGGCCTTACTAGAGCAAGTAAACCTCATGTAAAGGCTGAAGAGGAATCTGCTCATTAAATTAGTTAATCTTGCTGTCAGAGTGAAAGGGGTTCAGGAAAGAATGTTAGCTGGCAAATTGGATTTGCTCTGGAGATGGCATATAAGCATGTGCAATTGGTAGAATTAAGTCTTACACTCAGCTCCTGTTCCTACAATATTTATTTATTCATTCATTCATTCAATTTGTATACACCCATCTCAATAAGTGACTGTGGGCAGTGAACAAAATTAAAAAGAAATTAAAAACAATTTCAATAATATAAAAATTAAAATACATAGCAGCCGAGAATAAATCATACACCGTAATCGCTAATAAGCTGAATAGGGTCAATTGGGAGGTTACTGTTTTGTGGGAACAGTAAAAAGGAATCAAATGGTTCAATTAATTAACCCCAACCCAAGGGGCATAGATTTATCCTGAATAGGTCCAGACCTGCATGCATTTAAATCACTTCACTTAGCAATACTGCGGTTACACTAAAACCTGGTCCCTTGCTTCTTTCTGCCTGCATTGTCTTTCAGGAAAAACAGCTGGAGACCAAAAGTGACCATAAAAATAAGCTTCTCCATTGCACAATGTTTTGGCAAGAGTTGCCACAAGTAACACACTTTAGAATATCTCCTACTGCCTGACTAGTCAATGATAAAGGTGATAGTTATGCTCATGAAATCTTGAAAGTATCCTCCACTAGCACTGCCTGTAGGAAGTGAACAGGAATTCTATATTATATGTTAATTTTCACTGAGTTATTGTTATTGTGTTCTGCCACACTCATACGTTATTTATTTATTTAATGTATGGTATTCAATGTCAGGGAACTCTACACATGCTAGACACCAGTGGTGGGATTCAAAAAAATTTACTACTGGTTCTGTCGGCGTGGCTTGGTGGTCATGGCATAGCTTGGTGGGCGTGGCAGGGAAGGATACTGTTAAATCTCTATTTCCACCCCACTCCTGGGGGAAGGTTACTGCAAAATCCCATTCCCTCCTCATCCTGCTAACCTGCTTTCCAGCTCCATTCTATTGTTCAGGGCAACAAAAGAAGACCCAGCTGATCAGCTGAGACTTCAGAGGCAGAGAATAGTTGAGGGCAGGGCCAGTCAGAGGTGGTATTTACCGGTTCTCCGAATTACTCAAAATTTCCATGACTGGTTCTCCAAACTACTCAAACTTTCTGGTACCGGTTCTTCAGAACTGGTCAGAATCTGCTGAATACCACCTCTGCTGGACACATTAGTAGGTAGGTTCCCCATTTTGTTTCACTTGTTATATTGAAAACCACAGTTTATGACTCCAATGCCTTGGGTCCAGAGGTGGTATTCAGCTGGTTTAGACCGGTTCTGGTGTACCGGTATCAGAAATTTTGACTAGTGCAGAGAACCAGCAAATACTATCTCTGGTTGGCCCCACCCACCCACACCTGCCATTACCTCTTGTATATTCTTTGTTTTTTTAGCTCAGCTGATTCATGCAGCTGATCAGATTGCTCCACCTCAGCTGAGCTAAAAAGCTGACTAGCTGACCAAGCAATGACCGCCTTCCTTGCATGTGCAAAGTGTGCATTAGGCATGCGCACACAAAGCTCAGCTTACCAGCATTGACAGAGGTCAGTCTTTGAGCCAGGCTTTGAGCCATTAACTATCATGTTAATGTTCTCTTTGCTACAGCCCTTAGTCACTTAGTTCAAGGTATGTTTAAAAATAGTAAAGCATAAGGGATAACCACTACACTAACCTCTCCAGCAGTAATAATAATAAAAAAGACAACTTGCATAAAACACTTAGCCTCC
>BHFT01039929.1:0-10977 GCA_004320025.1 Laticauda laticaudata
CTCCTCCTCCTCCTCCTCCTCCTCCTCCTCCTCCTCCTCCTCTTTCTCTTTCTCCTCCTCCTCCTCTAGTTTGAAATGCAACTTCAGGGTCACTTTCAATCCTGCTGATGTCGACAAAGCACCTACAAAAAAGTTGAACAATTGAAGTCGAGCACCCAAAGCCAAAATAATCAGATGTTGGCAAAGAGTGACATGAAGGACAGGGCTGTCTCCTATATATCCCCCTCATCTTTCAGATCTGGGATAAAGAAGACAACAAAAGAGGAGACAGGAAGGAGAGCCCTCGGCTCAGCTCTTCGCTTCTCCTAGTATCTTGCCAACCAGGGCTAAATGGCAAATTAAGCTACTACAGCACTTCTTTTTCAAACCTTGCTTAATGGCATCTCCCACAATTACATTTCTTGCTGAATGGGAAAGATAAGCTGACACAGCTTTGACCGGGCTCCTCTGAAGTTTTGTTCTGCTTTTCTATTGGCAAGGCCCAACTGTTTGTCTCAGCCACTTGTAAGAAGAGATGATACGATATGCAAATAGACATGGCAATATTGAACCTGGAAAGCCACTGAGATTTTTGAATCACATTAAGAAACCCATCACATTTAAGAAATAGATTATTTACACAGCATGGCTTCCCTTCGCCTGCTGAAATTTTATTTTAATAGTGGTGGGGTGTGTGCACATGTCTATGTATGCCTGTGCATATATAGCCTCTGTGTGTGTGTGTGTGTGTGTGTGTGTGTAATTTAATTAATGACTGACTTTCCCTCCACTTGAAGTAAGTGTGTGTCAGTTTTTAAACTTTGCTTGGAGATATTGCTAATGGTAATAAAAAAATTAAAAAAAACTCCCTTCCCCCAGAAAGTCATGTGCACTGTGAAATTGTTGTTTTAAATAAGATTGGCTAGAGTTTATGAAGGAGGCGCCTTGTGGTTAGGAAATGTCAGGGGCTTTAAAGCATATTATTTTCTTGAAAGCTATTTTCTAAAATAAAGAAAGGAGCCTCTCTTCGGTGAATAATGTTTAGACCCAGCAAATGAATTTCCAAATCAGGCATTGAGAAGAAAGAAAATAAATTCGGTGAAATAATAGTTATTTGAAGGAGGCAGCTCTATGCCATTGTAAGTGCTATGGGTCTCGGAATTATTCCATATGTATTTATTTCATATGATTTATTTAAGAAGTCTCACCTGGCTTTTATATTTAAATGACATCAATGCAGAGTTTGCAGGATAAATTTAGACTCTTTTAAGGCAGTTGAATAGTTTTCAAATAGAGAAGCCGATAAACAAATAAACAAACAAACCGTCAATAAGATCTATGTATATAAATTTGCAATGTAGTTATGCTAAAATGCAATAAAAATCATATGATGGGCTCACAAGTCCTAGATCTACATAAATCTAGTATATTGGTGTTTATGACTTAAAGTTTCTCCCCCCAAAAGTTTTTTTAAGGTAAAACTGTTAAAAAAAGTCTTCCCCCTATTTTATGTCTTCTTATACAATAAATAATTCACTGGAGAACTCTTTCAGAGAAGAGAATTTAAGAGCAACTCCTATAGGGATGTGGTATGTTCTCATTGTTATATTATTATGGGGTAGCCAAGAGGTATGTAACAGTGTCTTTTACACTGCAAAATCATACCTACTTCCCCTCCATTTTGCAGCCTACTGGGATTTCCACATTCCCACTAAGACTCAATCACTAAGATCCAAGGTCCAAACTGAGAGGAGTTTGGTTTAATGGTTAAGGAGCTGGGCTAAAATGTAGGAGACTGAGTTCTAGTCTCACTTTAGATATGAAAGTCAACTGGGTGACTTTGACGCAATCACCAAGCCACATTGAATCCTAAATGCCACCTTAGAAATAAAAGCCTATAGTGTTACTTTAAGCCAATCATCACGGGATGGTGAGTTCTAGTGCCATTTTAGGCATAAAAGCCTATTAGGTGACTTTGGGCCAATCACCAGGAGACTATAATTTCAACTTAGGCATGGAGGCTGGGTAGTTGACTTTGGACCAATAATTTTCTTTCAGCCCAACCACTTTCACTGTGTTACATTGTGAGGAAAATAGGAGGAGAAAGCAATATTAGGTATGTTAACTGCTTTGAGTTCTTTAATAAGTAAGTTATAAAATAAGTAATGAACTCTGGTCAGGAATTCTTTTCGCCAGAGTTGAGGGAATCAACATCATCACTAAAGGGCACACCTTCCTTTGGATTGAGGGAAGATAATTTGCCCTTCTCCTGAAATTAATGAATTGGATGTTGAATTTAAACAAAGCTCTTTGTGCACACCTCCAGTTGTAAGGATGCCTTTTGGGCATGAATGTAACAGTAAAATAACAGTAACAGAGTTGAAAGGGATCTTGGGGGTCATCTAGTCCAAGGCTCTCCAACCTTATCAACTTTAAGAGTTGTGGATTTCAACTCCCAGAGTTCCTTGGCCAGTAAAGATGGGTGAGGAAATCTGGGAGTTGAAGTCCACAACTTTTAAAGTTGACAAGATTGGAGACCCCTGATCTAGTCCAATCCCCTGTTCTCATAGAAGACCTATATCACTTCTAATAAATGGCTGTCCAATCTTTTCTTAAAAGCCTGCAGTGATGGAGCACCTACAATTTCTGAAGGCAATTTTTCCACTTAATTTAATTAAGTGGGTTAATTTAATTAATTTGGTTAATTGTTCTTATGGTTAGGAATTTTCTCCTTAGTTCTAAGTTGCTTCTCTCCTTGGTTAGCTTCCATCCATTGCTTCTTGTCCTCCCTATGCGTGCTTTGAAGACCAAAACATAGGAAGAATGGTTGCAGAAACTTGGAAAGCTATTCTAGAGAAAAGAAGGAGTAGGAGGGACATGATCCAGCAGCAGTATTTCAATATTTGAGAGATTTCCATAAAGAGGAGGAGGTCAATTTATTTTCTAAAGCACCAGAGGGCAGGATAAGAAACAAAGGATGGAAATTAATCAAGAAGAGAAGCAACCTGGGATTAATTGCTGATAGTGAGCAGTTTGCCTGCAGAAGTTGTGGGTGCTCCATCACTGGAGACTTTTATCAAGACACTGGACAGCCATTGGCCTGACCTTGTATAAAGTCTCCCGTTTGAGCAAGGGGTTGGACTAGAAGATCTCCAAGGTACCTTCCAGTTCTATTTTGATTGATAAGTTCTCAAGTGCAGATTGAAAGTTCTCTGTATCTGAGGTCTCATCTAAGAGTGGTCTAGTGTTGAATTGTGTCTCCAAAAGAAGTTGTCATATTTTGTTTTTATTTGGAACATGAACATTGCCTCTGAAATGTGGCTATTGGGAGAAATAACACTCCCTTTGTATCCTTTTGCCTGCTGGATTTACAACCCTGTAAATTGCTATTTACCTGATCACAGCCTGAAGAAACTTGGGACACTCAACACCTAGGTTTTGCATGGATTCTGTGAAAGATTTACAAGATGTTCCTTTTTTCCCCAGAAGATACCTGTACTATATGGGAAAGGACACAAAAGGATAAAACATTTGAAAAAAATGTACTATGATGCAATTTGATTATTTCCAAATATAGGATCAATCCACTCAAGACTGTCCACAGAGCAGGACAAGAGAAAGATCCAATTTAGAAGTAAGGAAAAAATTTCTGACAGTGAAAACAGTTAATCAATGGAATAGTTGTTTCTTAATGTTGTAAATGCTTCATCACTGAAGGTTTTCAAAAATAGGCGGAAAAACCAGATGACCAGGATGTCAGTTCTCCTGCCTTGAGCAAAGGGATGGACTAGAAGATCTCCAAGGTCCCTTCCAGTCCTAGATGTTAGATATTTACATATATACCCTAATTGGCTGTCCTGTGGTGGCGGGAAATTGAAGAGCTGTTACTGCTTGCAGCTGCAGCAACCTGGGGGTAGGAAAGCAGCTGCCGGGCTACTGTTCTTCATTCTGAATGATGTAATAAAGAAACTTAAGTAGTCGGAGCCTCCCACGCCTTCTTTTGTCCACGATTTAACACTGGCAACGAAGGTGGGATCTTGAGAGAAGAGAGAGTGAGACAACGTGGCTAGGTAACTGGACAAAGAACTCAACATGGATGGAAACAACACACTACCCGTACCATTTGACCCAATGACCAAGGACTGGGAGTCCTACATCAATCATTTCCAGATATTCCTAGAGAGCAGCAAACTGGTAAATATTATGGAACAGAGGAAAAGAGCAGGTTTCCTCACGCATTGCGGTCCCACCATGTTCAAGATGGCTAAAGCCCTCACAGCCCCAAGTGATGTAAAGATGATGGCATAGCCAGATCTAGATCAAATTCTGAGGGTACATTACATTGCCCCTGTATCCAGCCTGGTCAAGAGACACGAATTCTACCGGAGAGACCAGAAGGAAGGAGAGTGCATAAACGATTTTGTCGCTAATCTGAGGATCATTGCTGGGGCATGTAAATTCCTGAATGTGGATGAGGCAATGAGGGAGCATGTAGTCCTGGGACTTAGAGACCTGACCTTACAGAGCCGGCTCCTAACAAAACCAAAAATTACACTAAAATAGACCATTGAGGAAACAGCCACAGGAAAAGCATCGCAGAAGTCCTCCGCAGCTATGAGAAAAATGAATAAGAATTCACACACACCCCCAAAAAAAAGACACTGCCACCATTCACCAGGAGGACCTCGAATCTGGGATGGGGTCAGCAGATTATGAAGAAGTGAATCAACTCCACCCTGAGTGGCACCAGAAAAGCAGAGAAAGGAAACAGAAGGAATTTTGATGTATGGGTTGTGAAGGAAATCAACTTAGATTGGAATGCCAGTTCCGAAATGCTATTTGCAAACTCTGTGAGCAGGGGTGGGGGAGGCACATCACAAGAGCATGCCGAGCATTCAAACCAAACAATTGAAGACCAAGACAAAGTAAACCCCCAAGAACAAGGGAAATTCAAACTACTGTGGGGGTCAAAATAGCAGGGATCAATGGAACCACGAGCCGAGCACAAAGAGAAGTGAAACACACCAGACGGTAACCGTGGGCCACTCCAGCAAACCAAATGCTAAGAAAGTACATATTCATGTAACAATAGAAGGTGAACCATGTAAAATGGAGGTGGATTCTGGATCTTTTCTAACAATGGTATCGTGGGATGCAATCAAAAGAATAATTCCCCAACTAACAAAAATAAAAAGAACAAAAAATAATCTTAAAAGACTATCAAGGGAACAAGATTCCAGTCATTGGCATTGGAGAATTCAGAGTATCCTTCTGAAATTACTCTGGAATCCTGCCTTTAACCATGGTCAACCAGGACCAGCCAAGTCTGCTGGGGCTCGAGTGGTTCAAGCCATTGGGAATTTTATTCATGGCCATACACAGCATCATGGACAGCAAGTGGGAGGACCAACTGATAGAGGAATTCTGAGACATCTTTGATAGAAAATTAGGCAAGTACTTGGGCTCCCCTATTTCTTTTAATCTAGACCCAAATATTGCCCCGATCAGACTAAAAGTAAGGCAAGTTCAACCCTTCACACTTAAACCAAAAATAGATGAGCAATTAGACAGGGTCATTTCCCAAGGGATTCCAGAATCCATAGATCATGTGAAGTGGGAAACCCCAATAGTTACCCCTATAAAGCCAGATGGATCTCTGTGCATCTGTGCGGACTACCGCACAACCCTGTACTGGGCTTTACAGCAGAGTATGTACCCTGTCCCATTGCTGCAACACCTTTTGCACTCCTTGGGGTGGGGAAAAATATTCATAAAGTTAGATCTTGCACAAGCCTTCCAGCAAATACCAATAGACACTGCAACAGCAGAGGCACAGACAATTGTAACACAGAGAGGGGCTTTTAAATGTAACTGTTTGCAATTTGGGGTGAGCGTTGCCCAGGACTATTCCAGAGCCTCATGGAACACTTACTGCATGGATTAAAGGAGGTGGTGCCTTATTTTGATGATGTCTTTATCTCAGCTGAGAACAAAGAGCAATTACAGGATCATTTAAGGGAAGTTCTCAACTGTTTCAAGGAGGTGCGGCTTTAAGTAAAAAAAGAAAATTACCAACGAGCAGCCGACAGGGTAGAATTCCTGGGGTTTTCAATAGACAAAGATGGCATCCCACCTCATGGACAGTAAAACCAAAGCAATCAGGGATGCCCCCAGAGTAAAGAGTAAAACTGAATTACAAGCTTTCCTGGGACTAATTAACTTTTACCATATATTCTTACGGCAAAAGACAACTGTAGCGGAATTGCTTCACAGACTGCTTGAGAAGAAAGCAGCCTGGGTTTGGGGAAATAGAGAAGAGGCAGTGTTCAAAGAAATAAAGAACTTAATTACATCAGGACACATACTAATTCAATATAGTGAAACTTTACCAATAATAGTAACTTGCGATGCATCACCATTTGGGGTGGGCACAGTACTCAGTCACCTTTTGCCAAATGTAAAGGAAGCCCCAACAGCATTTTATTCAAAGACATTATCCAAACCTGAACAAAATTATAGCCAACTAAACAAGGAAGCATTAGCTTCTGTCACTGGAATCAAGCGATTTCACGAATACATATATAGACGGAACTTCACATTGATAACAGACAACAAACCCCTTTTGGGCATCATCGCAGGGGATAGAGCCACCTCAAACATTGTGTCCCCCAGAATGATCCATTGGATAGAATTCTTATCTGCATATGATTACAACTTGATCCATAGACCAGAAAAGAGATTGATCATGCAGATGCATTAAGCAGATGTCCCCTGCCCATCGAGGATGAAGAGCAGCGGCCACCATTACATTACTGATACAGACAGTGCAATGAACGCCAGTTACTTCAACCAATATTGTGAGAGAAACTGCGAAAGACAGAACTCTGACACGCATTTTGAACTGGGAAGGGAGGGGATGGCCTAAACAGGAACAAACCAAAGAAACTAAACCTTTCAAAAACAGACAAACTGAACTATCCATACTGAATTATCCATATACTGTGGGGTGATCAAGTTATAATTCCAGCCATATTAAGGGATGAAATAATGGAGATGTTACATGCAGAGCATCCGGGGATAGTTAAAATGAAGTCATCAGCAAGAAGCTATGTGTGGTGGCAGGGATGGATAAAGAAATAGTGGCCTGGGTCTCACCTGCCAGGATTGTCAGGAAAACTGACCAGCACCACCCATAACACCCAAACACGAGTGAGAATGTCCCAGGGGACTCTGGTCTAGAATACATTTCAATTTTGCGGGACCAGTATGGGGACACACATTTCTTATCAGAGTGGACACATATTCTAAATGGCTGGAAGTCATCATCATGCAATCCACAACAACAGAGGCAGTAATAAGAACCCCAAAGAAACTATTTGTGACACACAGCCTTCCAGACATCATAGTATCCGACAACGGACCTCAATTCACAGCCACACAGTTTGAGGGATTCCTAGCACAAAATGGGGTATGACATGCCCTCTCAGCACCTGGACATGTGTCCACTAATGGTTTGGCTAAACGCATGAAAGAGACACTTCAGAAACTAGGGCCAGGAGATTTGCAAGCAAAAGTAGACAAGTTATTAAGTATACAGCACACAACACCTAGCGCAGCAACAAATAAAAGCCCTGGGAATTTCTGATGGGAAGGAAACTGAGATCACAATTAGACAGTGTACACCCCAATTACACACCAGAAAGACCACTAGATTTGTCCAGCAAATGTAGAAATTTCAAAACGGGGGACTCAGTATATGCTAAAAATCTAACAGGGGAACCATTATGGGTCCCAGCAATGGTAGTACAGGTAATGGGGCTTTGTTCATACAAAGTCAAGAAAACAGAAGGCAGAAGCTGGAGAAGACACATTGATCAACTACGGAGCTGGGGGACAAAGGGAACAAACAAGGAGGGAGGGGGAGACCCTTCACACATATACATTACACACAGAGAGGAAGGGGAAGACCCCAGCCACCCAGACCATATAAAGAATAACATAGAACAGGCCCTAACAACTATACTATCTCAACAATTAAAAATAGCTCCAGAAGAACCAAGTGGAAGTAGCAGACACTCACCAGACACACACAAGCAGCAACAAAACAGGGAAGAAAACAAGAGGGCGGCATCTAGTGGAAGTAGAACAGCCACCATGATGAATGAAGTCCCAAAGGTTCCACGGAGGGGAGCAGGAGAGGTGATAATTCCAACCGAACAGATCAGAGACCAATCCATGACTGAGCTGCGCAGGTCTGGTCGCACCCATAAGAATCCTGCCCACTTGCGTGATTATGTACAGTAGGCAGAACAGGATTGGATGAGCTGGACCAGGTGGGGAGGGGTGTTAGATATTTACATATATGCCCTAATTGGTTGGCCCATGGCGGTGGGAAATTGAAGAAGTGTCACTAGTTGCAGCTGCAGCAGCCTGGGGGTAGAAAAGGAGCTGCCAGGCTGCTGTTCTTCATTCTGAACAATGTAATAAAGAAACTTAACTAGTTGGAGCCTCCCACATCTTCTCTCACCCACGGTTTAACACTAGGAGT
The DNA here is from genome assembly GCA_004320025.1 of Laticauda laticaudata. Classification (NCBI taxonomy): domain Eukaryota; kingdom Metazoa; phylum Chordata; class Lepidosauria; order Squamata; family Elapidae; genus Laticauda; species Laticauda laticaudata. The sequence goes on from BHFT01039929.1 coordinate 8,528, forward strand.
CCATGTTCTGTGTTTACTATAAATCAGGGGTTTCCAACCTTGGTAACTTTAAGCCTGGAGGACTTCAACTTCCAGAGTTCCCCAACCAACTGGCTGGGGACTTCTGGGAGTTGAAATCCTCCAGACTTAAAGTTACCAAGGTTGAAGACCCTGATATAAATGAAAGGAAGGACAATATATTTGAACATTTCCACTGACATGTAATGAAAGTCATCTACAATGGAAAAACACCGAACACTGGTTAATTGGTTTCACTGTCAAAATGCTGTTATAGCCCCAACCAATGTTTCAGTTAAAATTGGTCTTTCTTCCTTCCTTCCTTCCTTCCTTCCTTCCTTCCTTCCTTCCTTCCTTCNGTTAAAATTGGTCTTTCTTCCTTCCTTCCTTCCTTCCTTCCTTCCTTCCTTCCTTCCTTCCTTCCATCCATCCATCAGAATAGAGTTGGAAGGAACCTTGGAGGAGTTTGGACTAGAACAAGGCTCTTCAAACTTGTCAAGTTTAAGACTTGTGGACTTCCACTCCCAGAATTCCTGAGCTAACATGACTGGAAGAGGAATTCTGGGAGTTGACATCCACAAGTTTTCAAGCTACCTGGTTTGAAGACTCCTGGACAAGAAGACTTCTAAGGTCCCTTTCAATTCTATTCTTATTGGTTAATTAAAGGAGACCCTGTACCATTCCAGATAAATGACTGTCTTAAAAGCCTCCAGGGATGGAGCACCCACAACATCTGAAGACAAGCCATTCCACAGGTTAATTGTTCTCATTGTTACAAAATTCCTTCTTAATTCCAGGTTGCTTCTCTCCTTGGTCTCCCTCTATTGTTTCTTGTCTTGCTTTCTGATGCTTGGGAAATAAATTGACCCTCTCTACTTTTTGAAAGCTTCTCAGATACTGGAATACTGCTATCATGTCACCCCTAGCCCTTCTCTTCTCTAGACTTGCCAAACCCAGTTCCTGCGACTGTTCTTTGTATGTTTTAGCCCATAAATCAAATACATTCTTCTATGGCCTATACATGTCCTGTGACTTTGACTTCATGTGCTAACAGATTTTAGATTGTGTGTACATTCGTTCAGCTATTTGAAGAGGCTAATCATATCCCAATTCTGAGGAGTTTGGTGAAGTTTTTGCCTCAGAATCAGGAATCTATGGGTTCAATCCTAGGTAGGAGCAGATATTTATTTCTCTGGATGCAAAAAGAAAATGTCTGCTGTGAACTCCACATAGGCATCAGGAAGGGCATCCAGCCAGTAAACACTCAGTTCCATTCAATTGTTCCAACTGTGGTTGTGCAGAACTTCAAGTCATCCAAGAAATTCATTTCCTCCAAATGAAATTACAGTTCACAGAATTGATTCTGCATTTCTCACCGTGGGGCAGAAAATACATTCAAACAACACTTTTGACTTTTGACTTTTGAATTTGGAATGCCCAGGTCCTTATCAATATTGAGAAAAGCTAACCTTGATCCTAGGTGAAGAACTTAATGTGTCAAAAAAATAGGGAAGAAATGTGGTATATCAGATATTTGGCATAATTATTAGAACATCACTTCGGGCCCATTTTGTAAGTATTTTGCTCATAAACACCTATCAGGAAAGACTCTGCCTTTGAAATGCCCTGTCAGACTGCAGAATGCCCATAGAGGGTTAATTTATCATAACATTAAAAAATGACAACATATCATAAGATTTGATTGCTGTAGTTCAGGTAATGTTTTCTGTTCAGTTCTTCTTTTATTTCAAGTTGCTAAAACTTGACCCGATTTTACTCTTTGCCTCTGGCTGTTGCTGGTGGTACAGGCAAAAGCAGGTCAGTGATAAGTATGTTTATTCTGTCTGACATTTTTACTGATACCGAGCACTTAAATAAAATCTACCCACGCCGATTTCTCAGACCCTGCCATCTTCTTCACCAAACTCTTACTTTTGCAGGTGAGGCCCTTCTTAAATATCATTTCATTGTTTCCCATTCTAAACGTCTTTTCGCGGAGCTGCAGAGTGGCATGCAATAAAACTGAAATACTTTTCAAACCTCCGAAGAAGGACAGTAGGAACACAACAGGTCATATAATTAGGACTGAAAGCTGAAGGGAAATTTCCTGTCTGATTATTATGACTGCCACCGAGTGTCACTTGAAAGAACTTTCAGTTCTATCCTTTAAAGACAAGATTAGGTGTACTTATTACTGGAAGGATGAAATTATCATCATCCAGGGAGAAAAAAATATTAGGGTTGAAAAATAGTCTTAATTATATGCATATGCACAGAAATAGGTTCCTGTTGAAGATTGATAGATAGATAGATGGATGGATGGATGGATGATGGGTAGACAGGTAGGTGAGGCTATTAAGATAGATAAAAGGGTATCAAAGATAATAGATAGATAGATAGATAGATAGATAGATAGATAGATAGATAGATAGATAGATAGATAGATAGATAGA
>BHFT01039930.1:0-13855 GCA_004320025.1 Laticauda laticaudata
GTGCAACTCCACCTCCTCTTTTATGGGGTCTGGTTTTTTTGAATAGTTTGTATCCTTCTACCAGTTGTTCCAGTCATAGATTTCATCCCACCAAGTGTCTGTTATTCCAACTATATCATATTTACCTTCATGTATTCGTAGTTCGAGTTCACCCTGTTTGTTCCCCAGAATTTGTGCATTTGTATGTAGGCACCTGAGATCTTTATGTCTGACACTGTGTTTACTGTCTACATAACCTGTGTTGTGCTTGCCTTCCCCTACTTTCTTGCCACCTATTTGATAACTGAAGTTTATTTAGCAAGAAATACTGACAAATTATCTAAGGCTATTAAGAATTTTATAACAGGAAACATTTTTAAATGTGTTGATTAAATTATGGGAAATGACTTTGAGTAATCAATATACATCTCTAACCTCACCAAAGATTTCCTGCAGAAGAAATGTATTTTATTATCTAGTGTTAATTATCAGTGCACCAGACTAATTTTAAAGATAAAACAGATGATGCAGAATAAGAATCAATTTGTCAAAGTAGCTCCCATGCAGAATTGGGTCCCATGCAGATACATGATAAAATGTATTTCCATAATTGTATTACTTCTGATATGGTTATATCATAAAGTCGGCTAAGCCAGTTGAGCATGGATGTTATGAACAGATCTCTAATATCCATATTCCATAGGCTACCAAACCTTTAACAATACTGATAAGCTCAGTGGGGTGGGGGGGGGATCTCTCTTAAAAGATTTGGGACAATATTTCCATTGGATACTAATCATATGAGCATAAATCCCTCAGTGGGATTCAGAAGCAGACTTCAAATCCTGAAGATGAAGCATCTTAAAATCACAGCCAGATGAGTGGGTTCAAAACATGAAGAACTTTCTTTTGTTCTAGCCTTGGACAACATTAAAATGTTTGCCAAAATAATAGGCTGTAATAATGGGAAACAACACACACATATATATTGAGACAGTGTGTTATATATTTGCACATGCTCATTAACAGCAACCAAGAACATATTAAATATAATTTTCTAAACATTTTCTAACAATTGATGGTTAGAACATTAATCATGTTACTGCTTAGTAGACACTGTTGTACATCAAAAGGTTCTTAATCTGCTCATTAAAAATATTACTTTCTTTTTTAAAAAAAACCAATCAAACAAAGCAAATGACATTATTCACAATATAATGCATTATATCGACTGCAACTATTCACCCTTTCTTAGGAACAAAACCATACAGCCCAACTTGGCACTGATTAGAAGCAAAGATTAGTGATTTATACAGAATTCACATAGCTTCACTACAAATGTATCATTTCTATGTGATTAATCATCCTAAGTGAACCAACTAATTATGAGGGAATACATGTTATTTAACAAAGAATACATGTACATCTCTGAGATTCTAAATTGAATCCAATTCCCTGTTCCTTGATGAGAGTGATGGTAAAAAAATAAATTAGATATAACAATATTATGGAATATTTAGTATTAATATTAATAATATTAATTATTAATATTAATAAATATTATTAATAATATTAATATAGTATTAACTCTAGTAAGCTTAGCAACACAGACTATCTATTATTTAATTGGTTGATTTGTTTAATAATTGCAAGCCATATTTAGCCATCTTTTTGCTGTCAAAATCTCAAGGCTATTTATATATAAATCTGTGATCCTTTTGTCTACTTTCTCCCATGTTAACTTTTGACAACCCTAGTTAACATGAAAGCTATGTGTTCCAAGGTCAACTAATGAGTTTCATAGTTGAATGAGAGGTGATCCAAGTACTAGCCTGCCCTGTCTACTATATCACATTGCTCTGTTTGTTTGTGGTTTTAAATCAAAGGAGAAAGATTGTGTTGAGATTTTCATTTCCCAGGGTGTATTTGAGACTTAAATTGTGTCTTCTGGAGATCATCTGGTGTTGCTTTTCCTGGATTGTACCACTTCAGGAGAAAGTTGTGGCAAATGTTCCTTAATACTCACTAGATTGTTCCATAAATAATGAATGTTATTTTTTTTAAGTTCAAATATCCAGTTTCTGCCCGAGAAATGTAAGTGTACAGCACAGCAGCAGCTGTTTCACATAATTTTCCATATTCTATATACTGTTAATAATAAGCTTGCTTAAACTAAAGTATTGTACCTATTATCCACAGTAAGGTTAATACAGAACAATAAATCAAGGTCAATGGAGAATAATACTCCAATGCAACATCCCTAATCGGATAAAGTAATCCCCAAACATATATAAAAATAACCTAAAATTGAAGAAGGTGAATAAACCTATTTAAGGTATCTTTTAACAACAGTTTTTGGGAGGGCCTAATTAGAATATAACCACAGATATCTTTAATCCAGTAATGGGCTATTCATTAGTTTGAGTCAATTAGCAAGCATCCCACTCAAGTGCTTTCTAGAAGAGATGATCTGAATGTACTTTATTATAATAAAGCATTATAAATAGTTGGATGTCAACACACAAGAAACCCATTAGTGCAAATAAACTAATTAATTAAAACTATGCTTTGACATTTGAGCAATACTGTCTTCTTCAACGTCAGCTACTTGAAATCACAAGAAATTTAAACTACAGCCAACACAATATTTATTAATCTATTATTTACAATAAATTTTAAATCAAAAAATAATCAAAAATAACATTTTATCATGCAAATCTGGAAGGAAGGAAGGAAAGAAGGAAGGAAGGAAGGAAGGAAGGAAGGAAGGAAGGAAGGAAGGAAGGAAGGGAAAGGAAAGGAATTCGGAGTATTTTTCTGCCAAATAATAAGCCTATTGTCTACCAAATAAATTTAACTGAAATCAAAGCTAAAGGTATAAAAAATAGGTATGTATTAGGTACTTTAGCTTTTCTATCCATTTATCTTGGAAAATATGGTTTCTACATTAATATAAGCTCCGTGAGATTTTAAATAAACAAAATGTGTGTATTTATTTCAAGGATGGGCAGCACACAGATTACACAAAATCTCTAAACACCTTTGTTATGAAAGCCAGAGACCAAAATATCATACTACCAAATTCTCAACATGGCAGAATAACTTTCTGCTAATGCTCAGTAAGAAATAAAAAGAATTGCATGCATTTAGTTCGGATGAGTTTAAATCTGCCCAAATCCAATACTATAAATATTACTTATCATGATTACTTCTCTAAACCTTTTTCACCAAGAGGTTTTACTTAAGTAATGTCTTTTATAATGACCATATCTTGAAATGATTTCTTGAACCACACAACTGAGTACTCTCTTGCATTTTGTAAGATAAAATTTGTGGAAAGCTAGTCACTCTCAAATATTTAAGAAAAAGACAAATGAACTAAATATGATTTCTGTTTTTCACAATCCATATCATCCAACAGAAAAAAATGAAATTATGAGCGATGGTTTTGAATATTAAATACCATAGTTCATAGAAAGAAAAGAATCATAACTTTAGAGAAAGAGGTAAATCTACATTTGTACTTGTAACTCTTGTAAAGAAAAAGCAAAATCAATGGGTAAACCCGATTCACTTAACAACTGTGTTACTAACTTAATAACTGCAGTGATTCACTTAATTATGGCAAGAAAGGTCATAAAATAGGACAAAATTCACTTAACTAATGTCTTGCTTAGCAACAGAAATGTTGGACTCAGTGGTTATAAGTTGAGGACTACCTGTACTGTTGAGCCAGGTACCGCCTATTTTATAGTTGTGGTTTTGGTGTTTCCTGCCTAAGTGCTGGACCTTATCTTTCTCAGCACTGAACTGCATTTTGTTGGATAGGACCCAAAGCTCAAGTCTGCCAAGATTCTTTTGAATCTTGAGTCTATCTTCCAGAATGTTAGTAATTTCTGCTCCACCCACCCCCCACCCAAAGCTTGGTTGTCTGCAAATTTGATGAACTTCCCTTCTATTCCCTCACCTAGGTCATTTATAAAGATTTTGAAGAGCAATGGGCCTAAGAGAGAACCTTGAGATAACCCTCTGCCTACTTCTTTCCATGCAGATATTAGGTAGTCCTTGACGTACAACTGGGGTGGGATTCAAAATTTTTAACAACCAGTTCTGTGGGTGTGGCTTAGGTGGTGGGTGTGGCTTAGGTGGTCCTGTGACTGGATAGACATGGCTTGGTGGTCATGTTATTGGCTGGGTGTGGCCAACTCAATTTCACTCACATTGAGGCATGCATCTCCTCGCCTGGCCTCTCATGACTGAGAATGCTGGAACAATCGTAAGTGTGAAAAATGGTCATAGGTCACTTTTTTCAGTGCCATTGTAACTTTGAATGGTCACTCCACACAAGCAAAGTACCGGCAAAAGAGGGGAAAAAAACTCCAGAGAAGTTCCTGAAACAGGAAATCTAGTCCTGCCAAGAATGTAATAAGGGTTAATGGAGAGGCAATTTATGAAAGAACACCAGAATGTTTCCTTTCTGCCTTCCTTACAGGATTAGGCCAGTAATTTCTTCCAACAACCAGTTCTCCAAACTGCTTAGAATGTTAACAACTGCTTCTGGTAAATAGGTGCGAACTGGTAGAATCCCACCCCTGCTTACAACCATTCATTTAGTGACCATTCAAAATTACAACGGCACTGAAAAAGTGACTTATGACCATTTTTCACACAACTGTTGAAGCATACCCATGGTCATGTGATCAAAATTCCAATGCTTGGCAACTGGCATATATTTATGACAGTTGCAGTGTCTTTTGTGACTTCCTGACAAGCAAAGCCAATGTAGAAGCCAGAGTCACTTAACAACTATATTATTAGCTTAACAACTGCAGTCATACACTTAAGAACCTGTGGCAAGAAAAGTCATAAAGGTGGGGTGCAAAACTCACTTAACAACTGCCTTTCTTAGCCACTGAAATTTTGGGCTCAATTGTAGCAATAAGTCAAAAGCTTCCTGTAGTTCTATTGAGGACTATATGCCCAGTGGAGTTGGTCAGTAAGCTGCGGATCCATCTGGTGGTGATATTGTTTATCCCATATTGTTCTTATCAAGAAATATTAGCTATGGTCTACTTTGTCAAATAACTTACTGGCATCCAAGTAAACTATATCGGTATCATTTTCCTCAACCACTAATTTAGTCACTTTATAAAAAATGGCAATGTTTCTTTGGCACAGTTTATTTTTAATAAAACCCATGCTGGCTTCTAGTGATCATTTTGTTCATTTATACTTTAAATACTCACAAAGCTGCTGTTTTGATTATCTTTTCCAGAATTTCCATAGATATTGCTGTCAAGCTGATTTATCTGTAGTTTCCTGGATCCGTTTTTTTCCCCTTCTTGAAAATTTGAATCACATCAGCTCTTTTCCATTCCTCCAGAAGTTCCCCTGTGTTTCAGGAGCTCTGAAATATTTTGTTCAGTGGTTTGAGATCACATCTGCCAACTCCTTCAGTATCCTGAGATGTAAACCAACTGGTCCTGGTAATTTGAAGTTGGCTAAAGTGAATATGTGCTGTTTTACCAATTTCTTATCTATTTTGACCTGCATTCCTGTTCTGTCTGCCACGGTGCTGCTTATGATAGGTTGGGGTATTCTTTGTTTTTAAATAAAGATGCAAAAAAGCTATTAAGCAGTTCTGTGTTCTCCCTGCTGCCTGTTACCTTTTTGCCATCTTCTTCTGTTAGTGACTGATTATTTCCTTGACTTTTTTTCTTGTTCCTTACACATTGAAAGGAACATTTGTGGCATTTGTTGCAAGTCTTAGCTCATTCAGAGCCTTCCTGATACCATCCCTACAGATTCTGGATATTCTGTGTTAGTTATACGTCCCTGGTTCCAATTTTTGTACTTGTCTTTTTTGTCCCTCAGTTTGTCAGATAGTTCTTTGTGCAACCATGTTAATCTCATCTGGTGTGTCTTTTGAGATGTATGAGATGTAGCTGCACTCAGATGATTCTGATGTAAAAAGTAAACATCTTTATTGGGTTTAGAATGATATACAATATTATTTCAATATTCAGCTCTGATGGAGTTACATTGCAAAGAGCGGTTTCTGAGAGCTATGAGAGAGAAGCTTCTATCATGTTGAAATATACATGTTATTCTGGGAAGAGAAGCAAGCCAATGGCTCCTCCCTTTCCTCAATAAATATGAACTAAGAATTAAAATATTTTCATTCCATTGTAACATTGATTCTCCTATTTGAGAAACCACTGAGTACAAACCTCATCAAAATTCCAGCTTAATATGATGCTATGATATATGATATATGATTGCTGATACTAGGGAAGTTCATGTATAATGAAAACTCAAGTTTAAGCATAACAGATCTGTTTAAAATAAACTGAATGTTCTTTCTGCTCCTTCCACTGTTTGAAAGAACTAATAACTTTTTGTTTCCATATTTACTTCTGCCTCTCTTTCTTATATCCTCTAAACAAAAGGTTCAGAGTTGCTGTGCAAAGAGTAACAATCTCACCAGAAGTCAATGAGAGCACATCACACATTCTTCCCATGAACTCTTTTTATTACTTTATACATGCTGTCTTATGAACATATTCTACAGAGCTAAATATGCTGATAAGACTTCCATTTAAATTTAAAAGGGCTGTCTTTCAAGTAAGTAATTTATCTGATGATGAATATGGTTATTAATTTTGTCATTCTCAGCAGTCTCTGTACACAGTGCTCAACATCTGGGCTAAAGTTCAGATCAGTCAGATTGTCTAGAAACCTTCTGAAATGTCAACCACCATTTGCATTAATTTGAAAGCTAAAACAATACTCTTTTCTTCCAAACCTCTCACAATATTTTGGAAGGGAATTCTAAAAAAACAATATACAACAGCTGGGAAACTCCTTTCTAAACATGATCCATTTCCATAAAATGTAGCATAATATTGATTTCATTGGAAGATGGCTACTCTATATGTCCACAGCTGCTAGTTTATCCAGGTCCCATGTAGAGATAAAATAAAACAAAGATTTTACAAAATATGCATGTTTCATATATATGTACAGATTAATCTTTTAAAGTAATTACAACTCAAGTAGAACTATAATTACCACAAAAAAGAAAACGGTGCCTAAATGACCAGGGTGCTTGAAACTTCAGGTGCTTTCTATTCTTTCTCACTTTATATAGCCGCCCCATCTTCATCCTTAATCTTTAAATAGGATTCTGCGCTGTATAAGAAGTATCTACAAATCCCTACAGTAAAGACCAAGAAATACTAAACAAAATTCCAGAAGTTAATTGCTCTTTATAAAAACAAAATGTTCATAAATTGTGCCTATTGCCATAAATATTGCTTCATTTCATGAGTACTAAAAACTTAACAAATTTGCTCTAACTTTTTTCTGGAATCCTTGGTTTTCTCTGAGCTAGAATGTTTGCCTGCAAAGATTTCATTATCGAACTAGGGTTATATCAATGCTAGTGAGTGTGAGGCTTGCTCTACAACTGTTGGTGTGTGTGTGATGAGTGGCTCTTACAATAGCTTGCTCTGCCAATGTTGGTGGGTTTATAGTTTTCTCCTTGATAGTTTCTTGATTACGATATTGTTTTCTGCTGGATTATTTGTTTGATGTTAATTTTTGCTTGTCTGGTTGTAGGCTAGGGAGGGTATGTTCTGGTCTTCTTGTTCCCTTCTTCCTTTTTTTATTGTCTCTTTTAAATGGCGTGAAAACAGGGATGGGATTCTACCTGGTTGGACCGGTTCTATGGAATCGGTTGTTACAATTCTGCACAGTTTGGAGAACCAGCAAATCGGACCCCTGGCTGGTCCCGCCCCACCCAGTCACTCCTTACCTGGCATGCACGCCATCCAACTTGCCTGTGTTGTGCCTTCGCCTAATTTTTGGAACGTTCCTATTTTTCGTCTTTTTTTTCCCGATGATCAGCTGTTTCAACTATCTATTGTGCTTGGAGATTTAGATTAGCTAAAAAGCAGGAAATTGTTGGATTTCTTGCTTTCTAGCTAATGTAAATCATTGTTGTACTGCTTTGCCTTTGCCCAGGAGTATTCCCTGAGAGTCCCAGTCAGAGATGGTATTTAGAGGGTTGCGGGGGGGGGGGGGGGNGGGGGGGGGGGGGGGGGAGAGAAATGGCCTGAGAACAGAGCTGAACCTTCCTAAGGACTGAAGCTTCTATTTTTCAGTGCAGACTCAGGCAGCAGATTGCAGAAAAGTAGATATCTTAATAAATCTGTAATTCTGCAAGCAACTCAATCTCCCTGCCTGCTTTGCCTGATTTTTGGTAAAAACGGATCTTTTTAAATAAAAAACTCAATATTTACATAAATATTTACAGTATTTACATACAAGTCCAGCCACCATACATGACCACCAAGCCATACCCACAAATTAGTCCACGCCCACAGAACTGGTTGTTAAGAAATTTGAATCCCACCCCTGCATGTAAATGTGTTTTATTTTTATATGTCTATTAATGGAGGATTTATCTGAATGCCAAACTTCCAGAAATGCCTTAGTGTTTTGGATTTAGGCTTGATCTAGGATGCTCAGAAATTCCCACTCATCTATGGTTGAGTCTGTCCATGAGACTGAGTTTTTATTATATCTTCTGATTGGTAATTGGTGTTCATGGGTGCATTTGACTAGTCTTCTGTCTGTCTTTTCTGCATGGAACTATTACAGTCCTTATACTACTTGTTGGTGATTCCTGATTTTTTTCTTCTTGGACTACTGGGTCTTTTGATTTATTTACAATATTCTGAAAGGCTTTATTTGGTTTGGGTGATGTGTGTAGTTATCGGTTTGTGACTTCTGAGATTTTTGGATGTATCGTACTGTTATTTTTTTCATGACTTGTGTTTGTTACACTGTAGTGATTTGAATAGAGACTTTTTGGTAAAGTTGTATGGGTATGAATTTTGTTGAAAGATGTTGTTCTGGCAACATCCTTCCCAGTGTTGGCATTCTGGGAAAGAGGCTTACTTTTAGCACCCAGTTCTCTCAAAGGTCAAGATAGTGAAGGAATAGGATTACCATCTACTTTCTCGATGTAAACTAGTGACATCAATAACTTTGCAGTCGTAAAATGGCTGGTAGTAACCTGCCTAACCAGCTCTACTCAGGAGTTGCAGGAAGGGTATAGCAATGATTTAGGACTTCTCCTGGGCGGAAGGTGGGCAATCCATCATGTCCTATATGTGTTAATGTATACCACATTCCATCTCTGAAACCAGGTGAGATCAGAAATGGATGAAAAGCTTTTGGGAGAGAAGCCATAGGAACTCCTACTCCCCATTGGCATCCCCTATCCTATAAAATAAATAATTCAGAACCTCCAGATCTGGTGTCTAGGAGACAGATCCTGATATAGAGATTCAAAAGCAGTTACTTTAAATATTATATACTCTTTTGAAAGTATTAAGGGAAAAAAACCACTTTTATAGCTGTAGAATATCTCTGGATAGAATATTAGTCGTCATGATGTTATAATACCAAGAGACATATGTTTCCTCTCTTTTAAAATTCTCCATAAATTCCCATTCTACTAAAAATCATAGAGCCAATGTCCTTCTATTGTAAGAATATAATCTACAACTTTAGTGAATGGTAACCATGGGAATTGTCTGACAGCATAAATTCTAAAAATAGAATGTAAGAGGCTCACGGCTGAGCAAGATTTTCACACAAGATACTAATGCTAGAAGTGATTTATACAGTAGCTGCTCCAATGATACAGAGAAAATAGGAATGCTGTCAGGTTAATTCAAATAAGACACAAGGAACTTCTAGCCTGCAGATTGAATAAGATTCACACGGTCTCCTTATGCAGCTTTAAATGAAATCTCTTGTTGGATAAGCGGGCTGGGAAGCCTTATGTTATCCTCCTCTGACTGTTCCACCTGTCCCTGTGATATTTGTTTTTGATCAGCCTTGTGAGATTCTTGGCTTGGTGTCTCCTTAGTCTGACATTCCACAGGTTCAGTAGAGTACCTTTTTCCAGTGGTGGGATTCAAATGTTTTACTGGTTCTGTGGTGTGGCTTGATAGGTGTGGCAGGGGAAGGATACTGTAAAATCTCCTGTAGTGGCATTTGCTGGTTCTCTGAACTACTCAAAATTTCCACTACCGGTTCCCCAGAACTGGTCAGAACCTATTGAATACCACCTCTGCCTTTTTCAGATTCAACATCCGAGTCCTGAGAAATTACTGCGCAGCCTATATGATCAGTCAGAATTGGCATGCTACGAAACAATGTCATCTGATGAGACCTAGGAAGGGTGGCTTGTCCTCTGGAACAACATTCCCTCCCGCCCCCAGAGATTGTAACAGATCTTGTTCAAATGAGCTCTTTAAACCTGCCTCATTCCCAGGCCTTTGCTAGAATGGGTGATGGGCCTCTTGTTTGTTATATATTTCTTTTTAAAGTTTGTAAGTTTTTTCTGGAGTATTTTTTATATTTCATATTTTTAAATTAAATTATTAGATGACTGCAAAGTCATAGTGAAGTCAAGTGGCCTTACAAATTAAATAAAATAAACAACATGCGTAACTAAGTCAGTCTATTCCTACAAAACGCTTAGCCAGATCAGCCACTAAGTCAGTCAAATCTTCTATGAATCAAATCTTCTGTGTAACAATCAAGTTGATTGTTTGGAGAAATGGATGCAATCTTGAGGCTACTTTTTTGTATCTTCCCTGAAGGTTCAACTAGGTTCTAAGCAGGGGTGAGATACGACAGGGTTAACTACTGGTTCAGGATTTATGAGCTTCCCTGCATGCTGTGAGCTGCATGTCTGTAAATTGTCATCAGCATGCTGTGTGAAGAGATGCAGCCTTTGAAACAGCGCTCTTTTCCTGCTTTTTTAACTGCAGCTGTGCCTCATTCAGCAGCTGAAGTTGAAAAATCAGGAAATAAAGATCAGGTAAGAGCCTGGGTGAGTGGGTGGGCAAAAACATCAGCAGACATAGAATCGGTTCGATGTCTGCTGCTCTTCAGAGCTACCGGTTCTACAGAGGTGGACAGAACTGGTAGAAACCCACCCCTGGTTCCAGGGCTGCACTGTCCCTTGGAAGGCTTGATACAGAATTTGGCACAAATTCCTCTCCCTATGCATAATTGGGCACAAACATTTGCTAAAAGCTGAAAAAAGTATTGATGAACACATGTGTGCAAACAACTGGGCTACCAAAGTTCTGGGAAATACAGATAGTCATTGATGTACGACCACAATTGAGCCCAAAATTTCTTTTGCTAAGTGAGACAGTTGTAAAGTGAACTTTGCCCCATTTTATGACCTTTCTTGACAAAGGTATTAAGTGTATCACTGTACTTGTCAAGTTAGTCACACAGTTGTTAAATGAATCTGGCTTCCCCATGGACTTTGCTTGTTAGAAGGACACAAAAGTGATCACTAGACAATGCAACTGTCATAAATATGAGTTAGTTGCCAAGAATCAGAATTTTGACCACGTGGCCATGGGGATGCTGTAACGGTCCTAAGTGTGAAAAACATTCATAACTCACTTTTTTCAGTGCAGTTGTAACTTTGAAAGTCACTAAATGAACTGTTATAAGTCAAAGACTACCTGTATGGCTATTTTAGCAGCTTGAGAACAAGTCCTTTTTCACATTAAGATCCACTGTGAAGTGCCCTTCTGAATGCTTTGCACAGCCATTCTGAAGACCTTAAGAAATAGAGTCCTATACATTTCTGATCTTGATTAAACTCAGTCAAATTCAAGGAGGCTGACTTTCACAAAAGCGATGTTTAAGACTACACCCTAACTTGTTTCAGTATATTTTCATATATTGTAACTCCTTCATCTACTTTCTTCCCCTCAGTTCTAAAATATTCAAACAAATGATGCAATATTAAGACTCTACAAGAAAAATCAGTAAAATGCACTAAGTCCTCAACAAATTATTTCTTTGGAAAAATGCAAGCTTACTCTCTTATGAAAATGCAAGCTTACTCTCTTATGACTTCTCCACTAATTTGTTACTGAAATTCATTCAACATTACTGCCTCAATATCTTAAAAATCAAATAGCAAAGAATGATGAATTTTGAAAACCAGACAATTCATTCTTGATAACCATATATAAAGTAATACCTGGAAGGAATGTACAAGCTAAAATGTGCTCTAAAAGAACCTATTTATAAAATGATGTTTTTCTGCTACTGGGCACTTTCAAGAGCCCAGTAATGACAGCAAAATCTAAGAAGTCATAAATCAAAACAGGAATAGCTTTCTTTAGCACGAATACCTTCAGACATTCAAGCTTTTTGGGAGGTGAGTACAGTACTATCGATTAGACTGGATCCTCGGAGGAAGGCAGTAGCAAAAGGCCTCATCTCCACAACAACAGGGACCCTATTGGTGTGTGTGTGTGTGTGTGTGTGTGTGTGTGTGTGTGTGTGTGTGTGTGTGTGAAAAGGCAAATGTCCCAGAAACACATGGAGAGAACTGTTATCCAGTAAAAACCACCTTATAATACAAGATGCAACAGTTTTGCTCCTTAATCATTATACCAGGTAAAACAGCTAAAAAGTTAGATCCCCTAGAAAGAGATTGCAAAATTGAGGGTGGGGTGGAGAAAATATAACCAGGATTATTGAGTGTTGTGCTGTTTGGTCAATAAAGGGGACAATGAGGACTCTTCAAATGCACCCTTGCCTCCTGTCCAGATCTATTTACAGACCAGGAAAGGAACAATTCTGTTAACACTGGGGAATGTACCAGGCCTTGCTGAGCAAGTCAAGGGCAATATTGAAGGAGTGGATGGGACTGTAAAACCAAAGGCCCCATTTTGTTTCTTAGCTTCTAATTACAATGTTTCAAAACATACCAAACCAAGGGTCAAATGGCCAAGTCCTGCCTCAATAGCAGCACAAACCACTCTTTGCTGTAATTAGTCCTGTACTTCCAGATGATGAAAAAAATTAGGGCTTTATTTCCCAGGCCAGCTGAAAGAAGGATTACTTCTTATTATTACATCAGCTTCCCCTGACCTATGCCCCCTGATGTGTGGGAATTAAATTCCCATTTCCTCTTAGCCAGCATGGCCTTTTCCCGCCATTTAGCTACCTAACTATCTTTTTCTTAATGTTTGTGGCCAATTGACATGTCTTCTGTTGACTCCATGAGACAAAGAGAATCAAATTATGTTTTTCTTTATTCTGGTAATGTTTTAGGACTTAGTAACCTTTGTAAAAAAAAATCCCTTGAGCCTGCATCACATCCTTTGGGTCAAAAGAGAAGGCATGAAAGAACATTGATTTTTTTTTTAAAATTAACTGTTAATGGTGGGTGGGCAGGAGAGTTCTACTATGGGGCTCTGAAAATTACCTCTGCAATGTTCTAAAGCAGTAGTTCCCAACCAGTGGGCCGGGGACCACTGGTGGTCCACGAGAAAATTTTGGTGGTCTGCAGAGAAATGTCACCCACAAAGCACCCCCCCTAAAGCAATTAATCCAGGCTGCGCAAAAATACAAATCGGCACCACCCACATGGCCCGTGGGAACACAAGGCTTGCGTTGCTTGCATTGTGAACAACACAAGGTAGTGAGGGGAGGGGGGAAATAGCGGAAGGGGAAACTTGCTTCACCCAGCCCATGCACCTTACCTGGCAACCGGGCTGCTTCATTCAATTTCTTTCTTCTGCTTTTGGCTGCACAAAAGGAAAAGTCTTTCTTTCTCTCCCCCAACTCCACCAGAATTGAGTCTTTGGGACCCTGCAAGGCATCCTGCTTCAAGAGGCTGTGCCGGCATGACATGTCTCACAAAGACTCATTTCTGGTAGAGCTTGGGAAAGAGGAAGGGCATTGGTACTTACCTGATACGCCCATTCTCTGTGAGCTGTTCAGAGCATCCAGAGATGGGAGGTGCTTCAGT
>BHFT01039933.1:0-21613 GCA_004320025.1 Laticauda laticaudata
GCCAGACAAGGAATAATGGATGGAAACTGAACAAGGAGAGATTCAACCTGGAAATAAGGAGAAACTTTCTGACAGGAAGAACAATCAACCAACAGTTTTTTGCCTTCGGAAGTTGTGTGAGCTCAATCAATTGAGATTTTCAAGAAGAGACTGGACTCCCATCTGTCAGAAATGGTGTAGGGTCTCCTGCTTGGGCAGGGGTTGGACTAGATGACCTACAAGGTCCCTTCCAACACCGATTATCTGTTACTCACATAACAGCCTCAGGGATCTGCTTAAGAATGGTGGCAAGAAGGGTCGTAAAAATGGGGCAAAATTCACTTATCTCCTCTCTCCTAGCAGATGAAATTTGGGGCTCAGTTGTGGTTATACATGGAGGAGGTGGTCCTCGACGTATGACCACAATCGGGCCCCACATTTCTGTTGCTAAACAAAATGTTGGTTAAACCAGTTTTGCTCCATTGCAACGGTTGCGAAGTGAACCTCTGCAGCTGTTAGTAAACATGATTGTTAAGTGAATCTGGCTTCCCCCTTGGCTTCGCTCGTCAGTAGGCAGGCTCAGAGAGTGAGGAGGTTGGGGAGGATTTTGGGAGTCTGGGGAAGGTTCTGATGAGTGCTCTGCATCGTAGGCAGAGATGGGGCCGTGGCCATCCGACTCTTTCCAGCTGCCTACGGAGTCGGCGATAAGTGGGGAGGAGGAACGGCTGGAGCCAGTTCAAGATGTGCGTGTGTGCAGAGCTGTCAGGAGAACAGAACAATTACGGAGCTGGAGCCAACTTGGAAAGAAAGGCACACATGGACGCTGAATGGCCTCTCCCTAGGCAGTAAATAGAAGCAGAAGGGAAATGGTGGTTGTAGGAGCCCAATCCTATCCAAGGACTGATAAGGTCTGTTCTTTCAGTTAACCCTTGGATGACTTTTCTGTGTGTGAATGCCATGAATTCACAGTAACTAAATAAAGAGGGTTTTTTCGGGACAAGAGGTCTTGTTTCTTGTTTCTGTTAAGCTTGGGTCAGAACAATAAGTGCAAAGTCACGGCACTTTTTCCAGTGCTGTTGTGATTAAGAAAACTCACTAAATGAACTCTTTGTAAGTCAGGGACTGCCTGTACTCTCCTTTTTCTATCAGGTCTTGGCTGGTTGTGTTGTTAGCGAGCATGTAACACAAAGCTTTGCAATGTAGCAAGGGAGCATTTCAGTGCTCGACGCAAGGAAAAGCAAAACGATGCAAACAGGATAGCTGCCTTATAGCAAGAGCAAAAACACTTAGACTTATATACCGCTTCACCGGGCTGTACAGCCCTCTCTCAGCGGTTTACAGAGTCAGCATGTTTGCCCCCCAATAATCCTGGTCCTCATTTTACGGACCTCAGAAGGATGGGAGGCTGAGTCAACCTTGAGCCTGGGGAGATTCGAACTGCTAAATTGCAGGCAGCCGGCAGGCAGCAGAAGGCAGCCTGCAGCACTGCACTCTAACCACTGTGCCACCACGGCTCATGATGGATCTGTCTCTTTGGGGACCCCAACAAGACCTCCCGTAACTGGCTCTACCCGCTCCCCACCGACTGTGCTTCAGGGCTCAGGAACAGCTTTTGACAGGCACTCTTTAGCTGGCTGGGAACCAGTGTGCGGGACACACTCACACCGCTTTCACTGAGATAATAGCCTCCCAACCTTCAAAAGATGAGTGAGTAACCCACACTTGTGTGACAAGAAGGCACACAAAGAGTTCTTTGTTAGCCCCCTGGCTGCACTGAGCATAACATAGCCAGGTTTTGCTTCAGCTCTTTCACCCATAGGCACACATAGACACACAGACAGGGACACACAAACATCCCTTTTGCTCTCACATATTCTCCAACCCTTTCCAGCAGTAGGAAGGTGGGGTGTTTAGGAGAGAAGCTGTGGCTTCAGAAATTGTTCCTTCACATGATGCTTCTCCCTGGAAGCTTCTGTTGTGTTCTCTCTTCTAATTTCTTTAATTTATTTGCTTTATTTGATTACATCTACAAGATAATAAGTATGGGTATGAACATAAACAGGAACAAAGGAAGTTAATACAGATAAATGGGGACAGTAGGACAGGGAGGGTAGGCACACTGGTGCACTTATGCATGCCCCCTTTAAGGACCTCTTAGGAATGGGGTGAGGTCCACGGAAGACAGTTTTGAGGTTGAAGCTGTGCGGAGTTGAGGCTGTAACCACAGAGTCAGGTAGGGTGTTCCAGGTGTTGACCACTCTGTGGCTGAAGTTGTATTTTCTTCAATCAAGTTTGGAGCTGTTTACCTTGATTTTGTATCGCTTGTTTGCCTGTGTGTATTATTGTGGTTGAAGTTAAAGAAGTCGTTGACAGACAAGATGTCATAGCAGACAATTTTGTGAACTATGCTTAGATCGGAGCGAATCTAATCTAAGATGCTTTAGTGCAAGGGTCTTCAAACTTGGCAAGTTTTAGACTTGTGGACTTCAAACCTTCAGAATTCCTGAGCTGACATGATTGGAGGAGGATTTCTGAGAGTTGAAGTCCACCTGTCTTAAAGTTGTCAAGTTTGAAGACCCTTGATCTAAGCATCTTAGATGGTTGTAAGTCGAGGATCACCTGCACAACCATAAGCCACAGCTGAGATGGAAAGAAAGAGGGATTCTTTGAAGAAGAATCTAAGACAGGGAAAACTTGACAGCTTTAAGATTGGTGGACTTAACTCCCAGAATTCCTCCTTCGTCACATTAGCGCTCAGGAAACTCTGGGAGTTGAAGGATCCACCAATCTTAAGCTGTCAAGTTTTAGACCCCTGTCTTAGATTCTTCTTCAAAGAATCCCTCTTTCTTTCCATCTCAGCTGTGGCTTATGGTTGTGCAGGTGGTCCTCGACTTACAACCATTCACTTAGAGACGAAGTGCAAACAGGACTGAAAAAATTCATGACCGTTTTTCATTCTTATGACCATTGAAGTTGAGGGAATGCACGTAATAGCCCCTTTGTTTGCTCCTGATGGTAATAATGAATGCATTAGATTCAGATTTATTTATGTATTAAATTTATATGCTTCCTCATCCTGCCTTCTTAGGCGACTGTGAGCGGTTTACAACATAACACAAAATATGGATATTAAAAATAATTATACATAGGAATAATATTTTGTATAAATATAAAATGTTACAAACAGTATCCTTCTCTCATCTTTTTATAAAGAGGGTGGGTGGGGTTTCTCCTATTTTACAGGTTCTCTACTAAGGCTTCTCCTCTGAGTGTTTTTATTTGATGGTAATAAAGCGGCACAGAATATAATAAGTTTTAAGTTCTCCTTTGAGAGCTGACTTTGGTTTCATCAACTCCTTAAAAGTATCCTGAAGGCGAAATAACTTGATGGAGAAATTTTTTACTTGTTTCCAAGCAGTCTAGCTCTCAAGGAGAGTCAGTTGTATTACTAATGGTGGTGTGATGCAGTGGTTAAGAATTCAGCATTGCAGGCTGACTCTGCCCATAGCCAGGAGTTCGATCCTGACCGGCTCAAGGTTGACTCAGCCTTCCATCCTTCCGAAGTCGGTAAAATGAGGAACATATTGTTGGGGACAATAGGCTGATTCTGTAAACCGCTTAGAGAGGGCTGTAAAACACTGTGAAGTGGTATTTATGTGCTATTGTAATCCCTTCCTTCCTCCCTTAATTCTTTCCTTCCTTCTTCTCAATTCCCTTTCTCATTCTCCTTCTTGGTGGCTCTGTGGTTAGAATGCTGCATTGCAGGCTGACTCTGTCCACAACCAGGAGGTCGATCCTGACTGGCTCAAAGTTGATTCAGCCTTCCATCCTTCCAAGGACGGTAAAATGAGGACCATATTGTTGGGGTCAACACTGCTTTCGAATTGCAATGGGGCAGTGGTTAGAGTGCAGTACTGCAGGCTCCTTCTGCTGACTGCCGGGTGACTGCAGTTTGGCAGTTCCAATCTCACCAGGCTCAAGGTTGACTCAGCCTTCCCTCCTTCTGAGGTGGGTAAAATGAGGACCCAGATTGTTGGGGGCAAGAGGCTGACTCTGGAAACCATTTAGAAAGAGCTGTAANCCCTCCCTCCCTCCCTTCCTCCCTCCCTCCCTCCCTTCCTTCCTCTTAATTCCCTTTCTCATTCTCCTTCCTGGTGGCTCAATGGTTAAAATGTCGTGTTGTAGGCTAATTCTGCCCAATGCCAGGAGTTCAATCCTGATCGGCTCAAGGTTGACTCAGCCTTCCATCCTTCTGAGGCCAGTAAAATGAGGACCCAGCTTGTTGGGGGCAAATAGGCTGACATTATAAACAGCTTAGAGATTGCTCTAAAAACACTATGGAGGGTATACAGCTAGTCCTCAACTTACAACAGTTGACAAAGTCAACGGGGAAGCCAGATTCACTTAACAACTGTGTTACTGATCTAACTGCAGTGGTTCACTTAACAACCATAGCAGGAAAAGTAGTAAATTGGAGGAAAATCTGCTGAAGAAATGTCTCACTTAGACACTGAAATTGTGGGCTCAATTGTGGTCGTAAGTCAAGGACTGCCTGCATAAGTTGGGACTGAGTGCTATTGTTATGGCTATTGCTATTGGCTGGCCTTCCTTGTTATACAAAACACCCTGCCCCCACCTTCTGTGTCTTTGTTTCTGCTTATGAAAATCCCCCCAAAATGTTTATTGTAAATGTTTTTATATCTCCACAGAAAGCCAGAGCGGTGGCTGGATTTTTAGAAGCGTATGCTAACCATGGATGGTTTGCTTCTCCTTGGAGAGGCAGAGAAGACAATTCCTAGTAAACTAATGAATAAAGGAGCTTGCTGGTTCTCTGGAACAGGATATCACTGGGCAGACGCAGAGTCTGTGTTTCTTTTAGTGCTAAGTTTATCCACCGGTTGTCAGCTTGTGGACATTTTACCCTAGTTACTTGTTTGTTTACACACACACACACACAGACACACATATATTTACGGTATCTCCTTTATTTATTTGGCCATGTCTGGTAGAGAAGCACTCAGTGTACTTGGAAAACAACAGAACAATTATGATGATACTAAACTAAAATGTACAGCCAATCAAGGGGAAAAATTGAATCAAATCGAATCAATTTGAATAGAACTAGAATAGAATAGAATAGAATAGAATAGAATAGAATAGAATAGAATAGGTTAGAAGGGACCTTGGAGGTCTTCCATTCCAACACCCTTCCTAGGCAGGAAACCCTGCACCACTTCAGACAAATGGTAATCCAACATCTTTTTGAAAACTTACAATGTTGGAGCATTCACAGCTTCTCTGGAGGCAAGTTGTTCCACTGATTAATTGCTCTCACCGTTAGGAAATTTCTCCTCTGTTCCATGTTGCTTCTCTCCTTCATAAGTTTCCACCCATTGTTTCTTGTCCTGCCTTCAGGTGCTTTGTAGAATAGCTTGACTCCTTCTTCTTTGGGGCAGCCCCTGAGATATTGGAAGACTGCTATCATGTCCCCCTAGTCCTTCTCATTAAACTAGACATACCCAGTTCCTGCAACCGTTCTTTATATGTTTTAGCCTCTAGTCCCCTAACCATTTTCGTTGCTCTTCTCTCCACTCTTTCTAGAGTCTCAACATCTTATTTACATTATGGCGACCCAAACTGGATTCAGGATTCCAAGTATGGCCTTTCCAAGGCATTATAAAGTGGTATTAACACTTCACAAGATCTTGATTCTATCCCTTTGTTTGTGCAGCCTAGGGCTATTGGCTTTTTTGGCAGCTGCTGCACACTGTTGGCTCATATTTAAATGGTTCTCTACTAGGACTCCAAGATCCTTCTCACAGACACCTCTATTGAGCAATAAAGTGTGTGTGTGTATGTGTGTGTGTGTGTGTGTGTATATATATATTTGTGCTGTTTAGCTTCCTTCGGGTATTATCCCACGTCATTGCAGTTCTCTTAAAGTTGTAGCTCATTGTAGTTCTGTTAAAGTTGTGGAGCAACGGTTTCAGCGAGAATCTCATCTGCCATCATTCAGGCTTCTGTATGGAAGTGTGTCTCAACAGTTCCTGGGTTTCAAATTTGAGGCTGGTCCATTCTGACTGGCTATTAACCTGGGTCTGTGTTCATTGGACTTGGAGTTTTGATTGATTTGTGTTCTTGGTTTCTTCTGCTGTTTTTGTGGCTTTGATTGGCTGGCAACACTCTGTTCTTGTGTTGGAGGGCTTTCAATGCAGCTTGGCTTCATGTTGAAAGGACGGCTGCTATTCATCAGCAAGCTGGGTTTCACCTGGGTGCCTGGTGGGGGGGTGTTTGAGTTGGAGGCATCAGAGGGAGTCTGTCTGTGCTCAGGTGTTTGTCTGTTTTTGTGGTGTGGAGATCTTTCTATTTGAGAGTGCAGGGCTTCAAATGATTGACAGTCTGCTGGAATTCATCTCTTCTATTCATGCTGTTCAGGTCTTTTTTCAATCTCTATGGCTTCTCTGATGATTCTGTGGCTGGGGTTTTTCTATAGTGGCCAGGTTTTTTGTGCCATGTGAAGTGATGTTGTGACCTGTGGCTTTCATGTGTTGGACTAGTGAGGAGGTGTGTTCCAGCTTTTTTACTGCATTTTGTGTTCATCCAGGTGGTACTTATTCTTACTATTGGTGGTCTGTCCAATGTATGTGGCCGGCATGATGTACAGGGAATTCGTATATGCCTTGGTTTTCCAGGTCAATTTTGTCTTTGGGGTTCCTCTGGATGGCTGCTATTTTTTGTCGTTTTTGAAGGCAGTCTTGATGTGATGCCTGTGTAGTATCTTACTGATTTTATCTGTTAGTACCTCTTATGTAGGGGCAAGGACAGCTGTTCCATACGTCTGTTGGTTCTTCTAGGTCTCTGTTATGTCTGGTTTGTTTTTGTGGATCAAGTTGGTGATTTTTTTTTTTTGGAAGCCATTGGCTGTCAATTACTTCAGTCAGGGTGCATAGGTTCAGTCTTTATATGTGTCTTGTCTGCCAGGCGTTCGGTTCTGGAATTAGTGTTTCGCCACAGAGTTTATCTGCTGGGTGGTGGTGGATTGGGCGTTGAGGTAGCGGTTGGTGTGTGTTTTACTTTTGGTATATGGTGTGTCCCAGTGTGCCATCTGTTCTTTTTGTTAGATTAGTACATCTAGGAAATGGTAGTTGGTTTGTATTTCTGTTTCCATGGAATAATTTTTTGGGGTGTGTGCTGTTTGGTGTAGTTGAGAGAAATTGTTATATTTCTTTTCCTTGGGGCCAAATCACAAATGTGTCATGATGTATCTATAGCACTAGTTTGGGTTTGTGTGGCATTAGCCAAGGGCTCTGGATTCGAATTCTTCCATGAACAGGTTTGCAATGACGGGTGACAGTGGTGATCCCAATAGGGGCTCCTTCCATTTGCTTGTATCTTTGTCCTTTGTATATGAAATATGTGTTGGTTAGGCAGTGTTCTGTTAGTTCCATGAGGTCTTAGCTGGTTGGTATTTATTTTTGGATGATTCCAAGAGTTTCTTTATCGGGGACTTGAAAGTGAATAGTGAAACCACGTCAAACATTACAAGCAGATCTTTCTGTTCTACGTGTAGCTCTTTGATTATTTTCTAAGAAAGTGGTATGAGGTTTTGTACATATGAAGCTGCGGTTTCAGCATGGGGCTGTAGTTGTTTTTGCTAAGTATTTAGCTAGGTTTTGTAATGGTGCTCCTATGGAGCTGACTATGGGTCTGAGAGGTATGCCTTCTTTGTGTATTTTTGGGAAGGCCGTATAATTTGGGGCATCTAGAAGATTTTTCTCTTGGGATGTGCTGTTCAGCTTCCTTCGGGTATTATCCCACGTCATTGTAGTGCTTTTTAAAGTTTTAGAACAACGTTACAGAAGCCTGATGATGCAGATGAGATATCTGCTGAACGTTGCTACAACTTTAAAAGCAAAGCACTACAATGACGTGGGATAATACCCGAAGGAAGCTGAACAGCACACATGTAAGTACCCGCGAAAACTTAACATACACACACACACACACACACACACACATATATATACTGTACATTAACAAAAAAACCTTAGTCAATTTTTTTACAATGTCTCTTTTAGGTTTCCTTTGTTAGTTTTTGTATAATGTTTCTTTGTTCATCTTGAAATTATGCTTGTCACTTAAGTCACTGACATGTTTGGTGTGGTCAATTATTCTCAAAATCGAACTTTCTTAGTGAAGGTTTGGTCTCCCCCTGAGCATTTTAAATATTTTAATAGCTGCAAATGTATTGACAGACTTTGTTTGAAGTGGTATGAGGTGAGGTGTGGTTCCCATTCTTTGATTTTAGGACTCTTTTAGTCCTCGACTTATGATTGAGCCCTAAATTCCTGTTGCTAAGTGAGATGTCTGCTAGGTGAGTTTTGCCCAGGGATGGGATTCAACCAGTGTTACTACCAGTTCAGTGAGAGTCCCACCTCTGGAAATCCGTTACTACTCCCACATAATCTCTGCATGTCTCTTCCAGATCCCTCGCATACAACTTGCCTTTCTAAAGCCTGCATCATTGTAGCAGGTAAGATCTTGGAAGCTCTGGATCCAGACGTCAAGCCCTGTGATGATTTTTACCAGTATGCCTGCGGTGGATGGATCAAGCGGAACCCACTGCCGGATGGGCGATCCAAGTGGAGTACCTTCAATAGTATTTGGGACCAGAACCAGGCCATCATGAAACACCTGTTGGGTAAGAGGTGGGCGGTTACAGATGGGCATCGGAGAAGGTTTCTCCCTTCCTGATTCTTTAGTTTGAACATCCGGGGCTGCTAGAGAATCTGAAAAGCCAATATTTGACATTTCAGAACTGGAATATTGGGAAGAAAAGCAGGGTCCTGAGTTGAAGGCATCTGTTATGCCTCTGTCAGAATCTGACTTGGAAGGGGAAGCCAAACAGCTGAAAGGGAGTGGGAGTGCGGTTCATTGGCTGTGGAAGGAACTGGGGAAGAGCAAATTCCGGCTGGGCAGAGCAGGGCAGAGGTAGAGTGAGGGAAAGGGAATTTGGAGGAGGACTCAGGCCCACCCCCTCTTCATCCTAGGGCACGCAGGGAAGAATGGAGAAGGGAGCAACATGAGTTGTGTCGCTTTTAGGGGAGGAAAGGGCCCTGATTCCCTTTATTAGCTGCAGCTAGGAACACGGTGTTTAAAAGAGGAAGCTGCGCGCAGCAAGCTGTTGGGTGCAAAAATATTCTAGTATCATCAAGGTTATCTGTGTTCCTGGCATCTTCCCAACTGTGTGAGTTTTGCCATGCTTTCAAGCCTGAAATTCCTTCTCCTGCCCTGTCAAATTAATTGTTTCAGCTTGGTTTGTTTGGATTTTTAGTTACAGTTTGTATGTACCTTGTTTTGGACTGAATTTTCTACACTTAAAGGCTGTTCCTGGGAGAGTTTTTCTCCAGCTGAAGGTAACCTGGACATTGGGGGCAGAGTTGGAGATAATATAGGGACTCTTATTGCTTATTTGACTGTGTTGCCTTTGTGCCATGCCCCGAGTCATCACAGCATCTCTGTTTTGTGGGAAGGATTGTGGAGAAGCCCAACATGACCGTTTTCTCCTTGGAGCGTGAGAAGTGGAAGGTTAGATTTAGACCCGGGGTCGGCAACTTTAAACACTCAAAGAGTTACAAAGGTCCTAACCGGAAATGCCCCCACTCCCATTCAGTTCTGGAGCTGACCACACTCTATAGCGGTTCCCCCACCATAAAGTCTCCTTCTCGTGCAGCGTCCTTTTTCCTCTATTTGTCCTAACCAAAAGCCATATCAATTGTGGAGCCAACCGGCAAGCGGGAGCCGCAACAGAGGGATGAAAGAGTCACATGTGGCTCCAGAGCCGCAGGTTGTTGACCCCTGATTTAGACTGAGGCAAATACGGACTTTTGAACTCACCAGGTCGTTCTCGTGTCAGGGCTCCAAGTGATAGATCCATATCAAGCAAAACTCCAAGGCAAGTAAATTCTTCAAAGAATAAGTTCATGGAAATATGATATTGGCGCAGGTCTGGTGGAAACTAAATGTCATTTTGGGACTCCAGGCCAATGACTCATGTTGTCCAGTTGTCCACCCCTTTCTTGACCTTCATGTGCTTCTCTCTCCAGAAAATGCCACTTTTAACTCTAGCAGTGAGGCTGAAAGGAAGACCCAGCGCTATTACTTATCCTGCCTGAGAGAACAGAAGATCGAGGAACTGGGGTCTCAGCCATTGATTGATCTGATTGAGAAGGTGAGTCCACAAGTTAATTGGGCACAACCGGTGTTGTTGTGAAGGCTGGAGCGTGCTTGATGCAGAAAGCGAAGGCCAATAAATTCCATTATTCCATTATTAGCTGCGTTCTGCCCAACAAGCTTAATTTAGGTCAATCTGGACCAACTGACTTCATTTCTCATAGTGGTAGCTCAGCTTGCTTCGTCTTAATTCCCTTTCCCCTCCCCTTCTGCTTTATTATGCTGCAGGAAGCCAGGCCGTTTGGTTAATTTAGGGTTTGGTATTCTGCGTAGATCCAGAAATAAATTAATTCAGTCATCAGATGAAGTGGCTGAGGTCAATTCAGCCGGAGAATTGAGAAAAGCATAAACACGGTCTTCTCCTCAAGGGAAATATGATTTCAGGACCCTGGAGAGCTCTGCTTCCAGTGATTTCTAGGCGAGGTTGCCTCAAGCAGCTTGCAGGTCCTGCAGCTACTTGGGTTCAACCATCACTTTAAGAAGATTGGTGAGGCTGGGTAATCCTTCAAGGATGACCTTGTAGATTGCTGGTTCTGAAGACTTAGATTTCCAAATGCTGTAGCCCTCCTGGATTAGTCCTCCTCTGAGTCCAGTCATTCGGACAGTCAGGGGACATCCCCTCAAGTAGAGTAGTATAGAATTGGGCAGGTTGATGGACTTCCTTGGTGCTGGAAGGTTTCCTAGCTCAGGTGTGTCCAACTTTGCCAATCTTAAGACTTGTGGATTTCAACTCCCAGATTTCACAAGGCCAGTCATGTTGGCTGGGGAATTCTGGGAGTTGAAGTCCATAGGTCTTAAAGTCGCAAGGTTGAACACCCAAGCTCTAGCTCGCAGGTTTCAACTTGCATCATCACGGCAATGTCACATGATGTACACGACTTTTTTTCCCTTCACTAAACCAGGAGTAGGTGTGGCCAGCGCGTGACGCATCTGTCCTAAGGCCTGCAAGTTTGACAGCCCTGCTCTAGCTCCTACGGAACCCCATAAGCCAGGCATGTTGATTGGGGAATTCTGGGAGTTGAAGTCCACAAGTCTTAAAATTGCAAGGTTGAACAACTTATGCACTAGCTTCTACTAACCCCCTTGGCTTTGGCCTTGTGATTAGGAGAAAGAAGAAGAAAAGTCATAGAGAGGAAATCTGCAGTGAATTTTATGCAGGGTGGCCTGTTGCTCACAGTAGGCTACTGAAGAACACAACTTACTTTGACACTGGATGCTGAAAAAAAACCCCATCACTCTTATATTATTTCAACTTATTCTCAGGGATTTTTTTTTTTGCAAGCAGGAATTGTCTGAGAGTAGGTAGACATATTGTCTAAGTACAATAAGGCCCTGCTCATAAAAGGAGCTTGCTTGGGAATAGTTGCAGAGTGTTTTGAACATTTAAAGCATTTTGCTTATATTCTCTTGAGGAAAATCTTACTGACTCCCAAGTCAATTGATTTTATTAATTCACATATTCAAGAAAGATCTGGCTCCAATTCTGTACAACCTGTAGAGGGCAAAGTTTCTTCTTAAGCAGATCCAACAAGCAAGGAAATATCTGAACTGAACACTTGTATTTAATCAAGAAGAAACAGGCATCATAAAAGATAGATTCGTGAAGGACCCTTGCATATTGGAGTGAAATTGATGTCCCAGCCCAACTGGCTTTGCCACCTGGTGTGCCTTTCGCTCAAATTGAACACAGCAAGGTGAGGATCATAAAAGAAGCTTTGTTTTACCTGGCACACTCCATCAAAGCCTGGTACTCTATCCAGGGGCGAGCTACTACAGGCTCACCCTGGTTCAGGCCAACCCATAGCATAGCTCCCAATAACATAAAGTACTTCCTATTTTCACAGTATGGATTAGCCCTTAATTTATGAGCATAACCGAGCCTGGAATTACAATCATATGCCATACCTTTTGTTCAGCGGGCCGTCACACGCCCACACCCAATTTTGCAGTCTCTTTTGCAGCGGTCGTATAAAGCAAACACAGTGATTGTTAGGCAATGGGCATTTTGGGGGAAACTACAAGTAAAAATTGAATTCCTACGGGTTTGTGCCGGTTTGGGCGAACCCATAGCTAGTTTTATGGCCAGTTCGATGAACCAGCAAATCCCACCCCTGGCTGGCTCCGCCCCACCCTGCCCACCCCTCCCAGGAGTCTGCACACAGCCTGTTTTGGATGCCAGGTAAGTGCAGGGTGCGCACAGAGACTCAGGGAGGGCAAAAAACAGGCTTTCCAGAGCTCCAGAAGGCCAGAAACGGGCCTATTTCTGGCACCCAGAGGGCCTCTGGAGTCCAGGGGAGGCAGTTTTTGCCCTCCCAGAGGCTCAAGGAAAGCCTCCGGAGCCTGGGGAGGGTGAAAAATGCCCCCACTGATCATGGTCAGGAATCCAACAAGGCCACACCCACTATAGCCACTCCCACCAGCAACTGGGCAGAGTCACCTGACCATGGAATACTGCAGATAGCAGGAAATATGGCTGTTTTCCGAATGCCCAAAATGTGATCATGTGACTGCAGCGGGGTGTGTGTGTGTGTGTGTGTGAGAGGGCTCTGACAACACACCCCCATTCAAATCATAAGTCTCTAGCCGCATCTCTCAGAGTAAAAAAAAAAGATTTATTAGGAGTGACCACATTGGCATTACCTGGGTGCAGCCGACTCTACGACACATCATTCATTTCACCCATTTCACCCTTGACATCCATAGCCAAGAGTCATCAATCATGCTCTCCAGTAATAATCTTGCGTGCCAACAGCTTCGGCTGCCTAGCAATTATCTGAAGCATTTTAGGAATGCACTACTTTCCCCACGCCTTTTATGCTGGCAACTAAAAAGACCAAAGGAGTATTTTTTAGTTGACAGTGTGTCTGTCAAAACTTGGCATCTAGATTGTAAGTACAGGTAGCCCTCATCTTATAACAGTTCGCTTAGTGACTGTTCGAAGTTACAATGGCACTGAAAAAAAGTGACGTAGGACCATTTCCCACACTTACGACCATTGGAGCATTCCCCAGGGTCACACGTAACTGACATTTGGATGCTGGGCAACTGATTCACACTTATGGCGGTCGCAGTGTCTCGGGGTCATGTGATCCCTTTTGGTGACCTTCTGATAAGAAACAGTCAATGGGGAAACCAGATTCACTTAACAACCTGTTACCAGTGTAATAACTACTGCAGCGACTCATTTAACAACTGAGGCAAGAAAAGTTGTAAGATGGGGCAAAACTCACTTCCCAAATTTCTCACTTAAAACCATAAATTTTGGGGCTCAATTTTGGTCATAAGTTGAGAACTACCTGTATCTTTTGGGGGATCTGTTGTACCTTGGAATGGTCGCTAAATGACCAGTCGTAAGTCGAGGAGTACCTGTACACTTCTCTTTTCAGCAATACATTTTTAGCTACCATATTTCTATGTACCTTTTTTGACTTGCCCTGCAGCACACCTGGGATTAATTTAGCAAGCTAAAAGCACTTGTGCCTTGTCCTAAAGTTTACACCTTAATTGAATTTTTAGTGGATTTTTTAATGGGAGATTTGGGCCTTCTGGGCCATTTTGATCATACTGAACCTTTGAAAAAGCAGCTTGGCTAGTGACAGGAAGATCAAGAGTTCATCCGACTTCGAAGACAATTCCAAGATTGTATTCCCAATTCTGGAGACATGTGAAAATACACACGTGGAAAATCTGACTATGATTAGGCCAAGAAATAGAAGAGTATCAAATATAACCAAGTTCCCCAACGTTTCTGGCTTGGCGACTGGTGTTCAGACCAAGGCTTCACAAGATCATGAAGCAGACTCCTCATCCCAATAAAACCCCTTTTATTTAGGTTGAAGGGAATTCCTCTCCAGCAAATTCCCAGCGAACAGTCTTTCATGAGATTTCACAACGACAAATCTTTATCATGCTTGGAGAGTTGCCAGGCCGATGGCTTCCAAATGCCATGCTGTATCAGCAATTACTTGGCAAGAAGTCAGGAACAGACCTTCACCCTAATCAACTGAATGAATTGTCTCCTGCAAACACCACTCCCCTTTCTCTCCTCTTTATTCCCTATGGAGGGCCATTCACCGTCCACTTGAGTCTTTACTCCTGAATCGACCCTTGTTTTTTAACTGTTCCGTTCTGGCAACTATGTGCATACACACACTGGGAACAGGCTCCAGTTGTTCTTCTGCCTCACTGATCTCTGACTCTGAAGGCAGCTGTGATGACCCAGGGTGGGATACAAAACAAACACAGTCACAAAAACCCAGTGAAGCCCCTTTTATTCCTTCACTTTGCTTCTAAGCTCCAAATATCCTTGACGGAAGACAAAAAACTCCCACACAAACAGTTACAAGAAGGAGGAAAAAAGCAACACAAACCAGGCAAGATAAGGGCTGGAGGACCTCCGCAGATAACAGAACACCCACTGGAAAGGACGCCAAACTCAGAGGAACCATAAATTAGAGATATTTCCATGCTTTGTTTCCAGTGTTCGCCTGTACGCATATCCATTCTCTCATTCAATTGTCACAGCTGCAGCCTATGAAGAGGATCAAGGCCCTCTCCTCCCGAATAGACCACGTCTCACCCTGTCCTCTCCTCCCTGCGTGCCCTAGGATGGAGAGGGGATGGGCCTGGGTCCTCCTCTGACTGCTCAGCTGGCCTCTGCCCTTCCCCAGCCTCCTCCACAACCTCCGGAGCCACACTTCCACTCCCTGTTGGCTGTTCCTCCTCTTCCTCAGTCTCCACCAGGGGCATGACAGTAGCTGATAACTGTCAGACGGCCCTGGCTCCATTTCTGCCTCTGAAGCAGAGTGCTCGTCAGAGCCTTCCCCAGACTCCAGGACTGGCCCATGTTCCTCCACTATCTCCTCATTGTCCAAGTCTGCCGCCAGCTCCACTGGCCGCTGGTGCCACAACAGCGGGTGGGGGAAGGGGGGAGTTTGCATGAGCAGCTGGCATATACATGCATGAGCAGTTCCATTTTGGTGAATCGTGTGCACCCTCTCCTGCTGCTCATGCAAATGGAGTGTGTACGTGCACACTCACCACTGCTTGCACAAGTGAGGATGTGTGTGTGCACATGTGCACTCTCTGGCCATTTCCATGTCCCAGTTGCAAAGACCTCATGGCCCACAGGTTGGGGACCGACCCCTGGAATACAACACTTGCTGTCTTTTCTCCATTAACATTTTATTGAGTTAGGAAGTATTATAAAATACAAAATACATAGAAAAGTAGTGAAGGAGGGAAAGAAAACTGAAGAAAAATAAGGGAGTGGGAGAAAAAAAAAGAACTGACTTCCAATTCTTTCTGTTACAGTAAAATGAGGCATTAACATCGATCAAATCACAAAAATTTTGGAGTATTATTCATATTTTAATACAAACTTGTTTTGAAAATGGAGATAAAAATGAAACTAGAACTTTTCCTTTTGGACTTAATGGAAAAAAGAACTAGAGAAAATAAATGGAACTTTACTATGTATGTTGACAGCAGCAAGAGTGGACAAAAAAAATGAAAGACACTTTGATTCCCCACTATGGATGAATGGTTGCAGAAGTTGATGGAGTTGGCTGAAATGGTAAAATTGACCACTTTGATTAAACAAAAAAACATAAGTCCTTTTGTTTCCACATGGAAACCGCTTCTGAACTTCATGCTTGATGTGGAAAAGAATGAAACTCTGACATTGGGCTTTACCGTTTATACCAGGAGTCCCCAAACTTGGCAACTTTAAGACTTGTGGACTTCAATTTCTAGAATTCTCCAGCCACAAGTCTTAAAGTTGCCAAGTTTGGAGACCTCTGGATTAGACTGATAGATTTTTATAGAAATGGCTTGTTGATATTATTATGAAATAACACTAGCTGTCTTGAGGATCTGAACATTTTCTAAAACTTGCCTGGGTTCTTAACAATTTAAGATTCCAGGGAAGGGTTTGAAAATATGAGCAAACACCAGTGAAAACATAGATGCCAGAGTGTGGATTCCTGGTACATATGAAGGACAGAAAATATTTCAAGCATCCATGGGTGAATAACAAGAGTTGGAAGGGACCTTTGAGGTCTTCTAGTCTAACCCCCTGCTCAAGCAGGAGACCTTATATAATTGCAGACAAGTGACTGTCCAGTCTCTTCTTAAAAACCTCCAGTGTTGGAGCATCCAAAACTTCTGGAGGCAAATTGTTCCACTGATAAATTGTTCTAATTGTCAGGAAATTTCTCCTTATTTCTAGGTTAGTTCTGCCCTTAATTAATTTCCATCCATTGCTTCTTGTCCTGCCCTCAGGTGCTTTTGGTCAATAGGTCAACTCTTTCTTCTCCATGACAACTCCTCAAGTACTGGAAGGAATGCTCTCATGTCACCCCTAGTCCTTCTTTTTATTAAATTAAACATTTATTATTATTAAATATCCAATTCTTCTTAATCATCTTTGTTGCTCTTCTCTACACCTTTTTCCTAGAGTCTATGATTTTCCTTTCCTTGACTTCTCNTGTGAAAAATGGTCATAAGTCACTTTTTTCAGTGCCATTGTAACTTTGAATGGTCACTCCACACAAGCAAAGTACCAGCAAAGGAGGGGAAAAAAAAACTTCAGAGAAGTTCCAGAGACAGGAAGTCTAGTCTTGCCAAGAATGGAATAAGGGTTAATGGAGAGGCAGTTTCTGGAAGCAACACCAGAATGTTTCCTTCCTGCCTTCCTTACAGGATTAGGCCAGTAATTTCTTCTAAAAACTGGTTCTCCAAACTGCTTAGAACGTTAACAACCAATTCTAGCAAATAGATGCGAACTGGTAGAATCCCACCCTGGTTGCAAGGGATTAAAATGGATTTTAACAAAAGCAATGAGTGTTCTACAATTCTAAAATTGAAACCTGCTTTCCTCTCAGATTGGTGGTTGGAACGTCACCGGCTCCTGGAACCAGACCAACTTCATGGACATTTTGAAATTGGTCTCTGCAACGTATCGCGCTTCTCCGTTCTTCACTGTCTTTGTGGGACCCGATTCTAAAAGCTCCAATTGCAACATCATCCAGGTAACTTTGCCCTGCCTTCCCACCTGTTGCAATATGAAGGGGTGGGATTCTACTGGTTCTGCCCCGTTCAGCCAAACCGGTAGCTTCTTCTGGGAGCGAACCGGTTCACTCCAACGATCAGCTGCTGGGCCTACCTGCTTGCCTGGGCTCCATACTGACTTATATTTCCTGGTTTTCAACCTCAGTTGCATAGCATGGCACAGCTGATTGTCATGCATCAGCTGTTGAAAACATGGAGAGTGCAAGAGTGAAGAAGGTCAGTAGGAAGCCATCTGCGTGCGTAAGAAGTGTGTGTTTGCCATGCATGCACCCACAAAGCACACCCACCAAGCCACACCCACCAAACAGGTGGTAAAACAATTTGAATCCCACCACTGGTCTGCATGACTCTCAAAGGGAATGGTTCTTCTCACCATCCTTGGGTTGATCCTATCAGACTTACTGTGAGTAGACCACAGGGCTGCCCAAACTTGGCAACATGAAGACTTTTGTGGACTTCAGATCCCAGAATTCTTCGGTCAGCATGAATGTCTGGGGAATTCTGGGAGTTGAAGTCCACAAAAGTCTTAACGTTGCCAAGTTTGAACCCCCTCTACTCTACAACTTCAGTGAGGAGTGGGGATTTGAAGATGTGCTGGACTATAATTCAGGACCATCCCTCTTACAGAAGAAGGAAGTTGGGCCAACACATTTTAAGGATGCTAAGTCGAAAAGGCTCGGTTCTCATGAACTTAGGGAACTCAACCCAGGCAGAAGACTCATCCATCTTTCCTTAGATTTTTTTTAATCCAAAGAAGGACGGGAATTTCCATTTATATGCAAGATATAACACAGGGAATATTCAATCACATCTCATGAGTTTCTACTGCCAGTAGCAAGTTTACAACTTTCAGTTTCAGTTTTAGTTTCACAGCACCAAGCAGCTTTAGTACAGAACAGTTGAGCTAAGCCACGCCCAGGCTCCTTGCTGTCTCCTTACTCACACAGCAAATACTGCTTCAGTTTCCAAACAGCCCTCAATTCTCTCACACTCTTGATAGGATGCTAGCCAGATGAATACTGATGGATGCTGGTAGGCAGAGGCAGATTTTTTCCCCACTTATTTTCCTCCCCCAAAACTAAGCCCAACTACATAGTTTAATAACGAAGCACAGGAATCGAGCCAGTAAAGGAATATAAGGCAGTGGAAGCACAGTTTGACTTCTAGATTGAACTTATTCATTTTTTACCTACGGCAGGTGGATCAGTCCGGCTTATTTTTACCGTCACGAGATTATTACTTGAACAAGACAGCCAACAAGAAGGTAAGGAAACCTGGTACCAATAGACCTCGGCTGATGGTCACAACTGAGTCCAAAATTTCTGTTGCTAAACAAGATAGTTGTTAAGTGAATTCTGTCCCATTTTACCACCTTCCTGCCTCAGTTGTGCAGTGGATCCCTGCAGCTGTGGAGTTAGTAACACAGTTGTAAAATGAATCTGACTTCCTTAGATTTTCTGGTCAGAAGGTCGGCCAAAATTGATCGCATGGCTCTAGGACAGGACAATCATCGTAAACATGAACCAGTTGCTCAATTTCAGTCATGATAAGAACCACAGTGGCGCAGTGGTTAGAGTGCAGTATTGCAGGCTACTTCTGCTGACTGCCAACTGCCTGCAATTTGGCAGTTCCAATCCCACCTAGCTCAAGGTTGACTCAGCCTTTCATCCTTCTGAGGTGGGTAAAATGAGGACCCAGAATTTGGGGGCAATAGGCTGACTCTGTAAACTGCTTAGAGAGGGCTGGAAAGCACTTATAAATCTAAGTGCTATTGCTATTGTTATGTGACCATGAAAAGCTGCAACAGTCGTAAGTATGAAAAACAGGCATGACACTTTTCCCAGTGCTGTTGTCACTTTTTAAACGGTCACGAAATGAATGGTTGTAAGTCAAGGACTACCTGTATAGTATCCCCAGTCAAATTCCAACCCACTTCCCAACAGCAGCATCCCATCAGTTGATTTAAGTGAGGACTGTGTGCTAAAAAAACCAAAACAAAACTAATGCACACCTACTAAATATTATGCTTCCTATGAATTTATTGCAGTTTTTCATGCACATAATAACTTTGATGACACTCTTTTGAGTCACCCTGGTTCTTCTAGAGCAGTATTTCTCACACCTGGCCACTTTAAGAGGCATGTTGAAATTCAAGCCTCTTGAAAGAGAATGGAATGGAATGGAATGGAATGGAATGGAATAGAATAGAATAGAATAGAATAGAATAGAATAGTATAGAATAGAACAGAATTCTTTAGTGGCCAAGTATTATTGGAAACTGAAGGAATTTGTCTCCCATGCAGAAGCTTTCAATGTACATAAAAAATACATTCATCAAGAATCATAAAATACAACATTTAGTGATCGTCACTGGATATTATACAAGCAATCAAATCACACTGGGAAACTAAACAAACCAATATAACTCGTAAAGATACAAGCAACATGGTTACAGTCACAAGTGGGAGGAGATAGGTAATAGAAAGGATGAGAATAATAGTGACACAGTCTTAGTAAATAGTTTGACAGTGTTGTGGGAATTATTTGTTTAGCAGAGTGATGGCATTTGGGAAAAAACTGTCCTTGTGTCTAGTTCTGGTGTGCAGTGCTCAGTAGTGTCATTTTGAGGGAAGGAGTTGAAACAGTTTGTGTCCAGGATGTGAGGGGTCTGTAGATATTTTCACAGCCCAATTTTTGATTCGTGCAGTATACGAGTATACGAAGTATACGAAGAAGCCAGTTATGAGAAATGCTGTTCTAGACAAAGCAATGAATGCACCAAAGTAGGAAAAATAGGTATCTTATGTAGCCATTCTTTTGATTTTAGAGGTTTTATTCGCTTTTGTTCTCCTTCCTTGGCAGGGCTTTTGAACAATTGTCCTATTAAATACCAGTCAAATATTGGCTGTATCTCTATGACACTTCAAATCTTGATTTGATTACTCACGGTCAATTCAATAAACTACACGTAGCTGCATAACACTATGCTCAGTAAGTGAAAAATTTACTAAGCAAACCCACAATACTTGGGTCAAGGCTAAGCCACAGCCAGGAAAAACGTACCGTAGTTCATCACCAATTGCCCAAACCTTGTTAAAATGTCAATATTATTAGTTCTTTCAGCAGGAACCATTTGTCTGGGGACAATTCAGCCTCCCCCAGGAGAGTTTTACAGAGCAACACATGGACAAAACATTCCTGATTCCTGAAGTGAGCAAGATGGGAGCTTTAAATAATGACCTTTTTTTTTTTTGCACAAAGATGCCTGCAGTTTTAAAAGGAAGAAATGATTCTTGTGCTCCTATCGGGTTGCTTAAATTTGCTGAATGGACGCCTCTTGCTCTGTGCCTTGTTAACCATGAAATTAAAAACTTTTAATGTGTAAAAAGTGACATATTGTAGATTAATAGAGTTGGAAGGGACCTTGTTAGGTCATCTTGTCCAACCCCCCCACCCAAACATACCATTGGTGACTAATCTTTCTGTGCTCCTATGCCAAAAATTGCACGTGCACCAGCATTCATGCACTTGTGTGCCAGTACCCAGAATGCAATGCGGCCCCCCTCCCCACGTCCCTTGTGCAATCCCCTCCACCTCCTTACCTGCACTGCACCCCACAGCTGATTTTTCGGCTGGTTTGAGGCCTTTTTTGGCCTCCCAGAGCCTTGGAAAAAGCCGAAACGGGCCTATAATTTGTCCTGAAAAGCCTTGCAGAGGCTTTTTCCAAGCCTCTGGGAGGCCAAAAAAGGCCTCAAACCAGCCAGGGAAAAAGATCAGCTGTGGGGCATGCGCAGTGAGGTAAGTTTGCCTGAGGCTCATGTGCCACTTATGGCATGTGTGCCACAGGTTCACCATCACGGCCCTACACCATTTCTGACCAATGGCAGCCTAATCTCTTCTTCAAAGCTTCCAGTGATGAAGCTCCCACAACTTCTGAAGGCAAAAGCTGTTACATTTCAGGCTCCAGGGGAAATTTGACCAAGATTAACAGATTAAGTACTCCTTGATTTATGACCACAATTCAGCCCAACATTTCTGTTGCTAAGTAAGTTAGGTAAGTTTTGCCCTGTTTTTCAGCCTTTCTTGCTACAGTTAGTAAGAGAATCACTGCAGTTTGTTAAGTTAATCACAAGGTTACTAAGTGGCTTCCTCATTGACTTGACTTGTCAGAATCCTACAACTTCCAAAGGCAATTTCTGTTCCATTGGTTGATTGTTCTCCCTCTCAGAAAGTTTCTCCTTATTTCCAGATTGAATTTCTCCTTGTTCAGTTTCCATCCATTATTCCTTGTCTGGCCTACAGGCACTTTAGAAAATAGATTGACCCCTTC
>BHFT01039934.1:0-12203 GCA_004320025.1 Laticauda laticaudata
ATGCACCAAATCTCATATTTTGATATTGAAAAACAAAAAAAGTCCACACCGTGGGAGGGGGGACACCCCCCTCCCACACCCTACCCCCCTCGCGCGCAAGCGTGCTCGGGCTTGGTCACTTCGCTCCCTCGCAAAATCTCCCTCTTCAGGATTTCAAAATGTTGGCAGGTATGAAAATGGCCTTCCCAGAAAAACCAGAAGTTGCAAAACAGCCCTATTTTCAGCTGCCAGAGGGTCTCCAGAGCCTGGGGGAGGCCATTTTCGCCATCTCAGAGACCCAGGGGAGACCTCTAGACCGTTGGGAGAGCAAAAAACGTCCCTCTTAGAAGTTCCGGTCGGCCATGCCCACCATGGCCATGCCCACCCAGCAAACGGGCAGCGAACTGGTTGCTGGGATTTTTGATTCCCACCCGAATGAAACTTTCAGTCTCCAGTGATAATGTATCATAGCACCAACTTGGTCCCCTGACCTCAGAAAAAAATAATAGTGAAGCTCCATGACTTAAAACCACAATTTCTCTCATCTTAGCAGGACAGCTCTTCAGCAATCCACTTTTTTTTTTTCCCATTAAGGAGAAAGATCAAACCAACTATTATGTGGTATGGGACTTATTCTATCAATAGTTAAATAATAAAAATGGAAGTTAGAAATGGGGAAACCAAATAAATATGATATGTTAAAAGGAGATAAGTTAATTTGACTAATATATCAATATTGTATAATCAATTAGTTTAATTAATAGATGGACATTACTATGTTAAATACTGTCAAGTTAATATGCAATGAAGGATGTTGTAATTTTGATTATTGTTCAACAAAGTTGTTTGTATCCAGGCAACACACTGTTCAATTGAACATGGAATTATTGTATTAAAAATAAAATATATATATATATATAAACACACACAGACACATATACACACACATACACACACACACGTGTGTGTGTGTGTGTGTGTGTGTATGTGTGTGTGTGTGTGTGTGCTGCTCAGCTTCCTTCGGGTATTATCCCATGTCATAATACCCGAAGGAAGCTGAATAGCACACATGTAAGTACCCGCGAAAGCTTAAAAACACACACACACACACACACACACACACACACACATATATATATACACACTGTATATATGCAGATCTTGGCATGTTCGGGTCTTTTCCCATGTAAGATTGAGAGCAAGATGTGCCAAGACCTGCATACCTATATTTGTGAAAATCTAATGTGTGTGTGTGTGTATGTAACATAATGTGTGTGTGTGTGCGTGCGTGCACCCACGCACGTGTGTATGTGTGTGTGTGTATGTGTATATGTATGTATGTATATAAGTATTTATACACATAAACATACATACATATATACATACACACACACACACTCTTATTTATTTATTTCCAGGTATATCTCTGATATATGCTTCCCTTCTGTTCAGTTGTGTTTCAGCCTAAATTAAAGGCTGATTCAACCCTAGTCCACCAGCTATCCCCCTCCTCCTGCCCTTCTCCTGGCAAGACCCACCTGCAACTCAGCAATGGTCATCTTATGGTAAATCTTCTCGTCATCTCGCCGTTCGTCTTGGGGGACAGTGATATTGGCCAACTCGGTCTCGAGGAGCAGCACCTGCCCCATCTGTTCTTCCGCTGACCTTCTGGCTCCTCCTAACAGCATCGCCAGCTCCACCATGTACTCCAGGTAGGCAGATAACACCTGCCAAACAGAGGAGTGATTCCATAACAATGACCCTGCCTCCTGATCCTCTGGAGGGCTGAAGAGCAGTGGCTTCATTTTGGAGTTTGTACAGAAAGGCCAAAGGGTAAGGGAAGAAGTTAAAAATCATAAAAAGGAACACTGAAATGGAATATGCAAAATCTCAAGATATACCCAGAGTTTGTGTGGTTTGTCTTTCTTTCTTTCTTTCTTTCTTTCTTTCTTTCTTTCTTTCTTTCTTTCTTTCTTTCTTTCTTTCTTTCTCTTTCTTTCTTCTGCTATTCCTTCTTTCCTTTCTTCTCTCCCTCCCTTCCCTTTTACTCAAGTTTAAGAAATAATAGTGGTGGAAATGGGAAATAGATCTATTGTAGTCCAATTTCCAAGATAATTACAGCAGTTACTGAATTCAGTTATGACTGTGACATTAAAGAACCAGGAAGGAAGGAAGGAAGGAAGGAAGGAAGGAAGGAAGACAAAAAAGACAGGAAAGCTGAAAGAAAGGAAGAAAGAAAAGAAGGAAGGAAGGAAGAAAGGAAGGAAGGAAGGCAAGCATGTAAGCAGGCAGAAAGAAAGAAAAGCAGAAATAAATAAAGGAAGAAAGGAAGGAAGACAAAAAAGACAGGAAGGCGGAAAGAAAGAAAGAAAGAAAGAAAGACAGGAAAGAAAACAATAGTCTGCTTGTGAGCTGCAGAACGGATGATGGAGAGAGAACATCTGGACCTTCTGCTTGTGAGCATCCACACAGGAGACCCAGATGTTCCCTTTCCCCTCCTCTCTGCAGTGAATATTTGCTGCAGTTCAAGAGTTGATTCAGCAGCTCAATTGGGAGTTTTGCTTAGCTGGCTGGATTGATTTCATCTGGAATTCTTTGCTTTCCCTTACATTTCCCCTTTCCCCGGACGAATTCTTTCAGCTTCACCACTTTTATTTCTCACTTAAACCTTCCTCACCTTGCGCTATTTTATAGATACTTCTTCCGCTTCAAGCCTGCTTTGGATTTCAGGAAGGAGGGCTCATTGCCTCTTTTCCCTTTTCCCAGAGCCATCCTGGTTAGAAAGGGTAGAATTCCCCCAAAGGATGGATGGGATAGGTTTGCAAGGGAGGTCAGGTCACAGATAATGACCGCAAAATGCAAGGTAATACTTCAAAAATGGCAAAATCAGCAGAAGGAAGCAGAAAGTCGATTCCATAGGCTAAAGCAGTGATCCCCAGCCTTTTTTGTACCAGGGACCAGTTTCACGATCATTCATTCTTCCACGGACCGGTACCTGAGTAATGTGAGACTCCACGGCCATTGGGATGGCTCTTTGTTCGAAGCCGCCCCCCCCTTCGACGAAACTAAGGTTCGAGGATTCCTTTAGCACCCAAATGCCGCTTTCCAACCGAAAACCAAGAAGCAACCAAAAACCTGGAAGCACCCTCGAAACAAGATGGCGGCGCCCAAGCTTTGCGGCCTGGTAAAAAATGATCCACAGACCGGTACCAGTCCAGGGACCGGTGGTTGGAACCCCTGGGCTAAGGAACATTGCCACAGTTGTCCAATTAAATTGCCAGGTTACAATGACCCGGTGTCTAAAATAAACAATTTGATGCCAAGCAAATTAGAAGGGAGAGTGTGTTATAAGCAGAAGAAATCTGCTTTTCGGAATCCACATCCACTTTCCCTCTAAAAATAAAAGCTCTAGGAAAAAAAAAAGCTTGTAAGGATGATTTCACAGCAGGCTTAATAGCAGTAACCGTGAGAAGGATCTTGGAGTCTTAGTGGACAACCAGCTAAATAGGAGCCAGCAGTGTGCAGTGGCAGCCAGAAGAGCCAATACAATCCTAAACTGCATTAACAGAGGGATTCAATCAAGATCAAGAGAGGTACTAATACCACTCTATAAACCAAGCTTGTGGACTTCATTTCTCAGAATTCCTGGGAGTTGAAGTCCACAAGTCTTAAAGTTGTCAAGTTTGGTGACCCTTGTTATAACGCCTTAGTAAGACCACACCTAGAGTACTTCATCCAGTTTTGGTCATCACACTATAAAAAAGATGTTGAGACTCTAGAAAGAGTGCAGAACAGAGCAACCAGGATGATTAGGGGACTGGAGACTATTGCATATGAACAACGGTTACAGGAACTGGACCTGGCTAGTTTAGTGAAGAGAAGGGGAGGTTGGACTAGATGATCTGCAAGGTCCCTTCCAACTCTGCTAACCTGTTCACAAGGCTGATACAGCATGGAAGAAAAGCTGTGGGTGAATCCAGATGTTCTGCTTTGGATACCACGAAGCCCGGAGCCTTCTGAAGGTTCCCTTCTGTCTCCTTTGTGCTGCGGGTTTAGGTGGGGTGATTTTGTCAGGTTAAGCTGGTTGCTTTGCAGAATCCCTAGACCTCAGATGAGCAATAATGCTGGGGATCCAAGGCAGACATTTTGCCTGATCTTCATGCAAGGCTAATCAGAAGGCTTTAGAGAAGCTTGTAAGATGGGGTACCGCTAGTCCTTGCCTTGCAACCACAACTGAGCCCTGAATTTCTGTCGCTAAGCAAGGCAGTGGGGTTTTTACCCTGCTCTATGACCTTTCTTGCCACCCTTGTTAAGTGAATCACTGAAGTTCTTAAGCTAGTCCCATGGGTGTTAAGTGTCTTTGGCTTCCCCATTGATTTTGCTTATCGGGGATCCTGCAAAGGTCGTAACTGTGAAAAACCAACGACCACAATGGAGCCCAGAATTTATGTTGCCAAGGGGGACATAGGTCAAGTGAGTTTCGCCCCGTTTTATGACTTTTCTTTCCCCTGTTGTTGAGTGGATCACTGCAGTTATTAAGTGAGTCACATGGTTGTTAAGTGAATCTGGCTTCCCCATGGGTTTTGCTTGTCAAAAAGTTGCAAAAGGGGATTGCGTGATCAAGGGACGCCGCAACCGTCATAAATATGAATCCATTGTCAAACATCTGAATGTCAATCATGTGACCATAGGGATGCTGCAACAGTCGTAAGTCTGAAAAACAGTCATAAGTCACTTTTTTCAGTGCTGTTGTAACTTTGAACAGTCATTAAAGGAACTGTTGTAAGTCAAGGACAACCTGTAATGAATTCCTTTATCATATTTTATCACTAATATTATATACATACATACATACATACATACATATAATATACCTAGAATTTTTTTCTCCTTCCTTATCCCTGTTTCTACTGAGCTACCGGTAGTCCTTGACTGTCATGCCCCTGGTGAAATCTGATTCCGAGGGGGAGGTTGAACAGCTGACAGGGAGTGGGAGTGTGGCTCCCGGTGGCTGTGGAGAAAACTGGGGAAGGGCACAGTGCAGGTGGGCATTCAGAGGAAGAACCAGACCCACCCTCTCTTCATCCTAGGGCACGCAGGAAGGAACAGATAAGGGAGCAACATGGGTTATGTGGGAGAAAAGGGCCCTGATTCCCTTCATTAGCTGTAGCTGGGAAAACAGGATTTTAAAAGGGCATTTGCACACAGCACTTTGCTGGAAGCAAAGAGTGTATTATCTTTGTTTGTCAAGTCTTATCTGGGTTCTGACGTCCTCCCAACTGTGTGTGTTTCGTTATCTTTTGAAGTCTTCAATTCCTTCTCCTGCCTTGTCTCTTAATTGCTGCAGCGTGGTTTGTGTTGGTTTTTATTTATAATTTATATGTACTTTGAGTTCCGACTGAATTTCTTCCCTTTCAAAACTGTTCTTGGGAGAGTTTTTTCTCCAGCCGATGATCACTGGACATTGGGGGCCAAGCTGGAGGTATTAAAGGGATTTTACCTACTTTTGTGACTTTGTTGCTTTTGTGCCACGCCCCAGGTCATTACATTGACTTACGACCACAGCTCAGCCCAAAATTTCTGTTGCTAAGCAAGGTAGATGTTAAGGGATTTGTGCCCCCATTTTATGGCCTTTTTTGCCATAGTTAATAAGTGAATCACAGCAGTCGTGAAGTAAATCATGCCATCCTTAAGCAAATCTGGCTTCTTCTATTGACTTTGCTTGTTGGAATCCAGCCGGGAAGGTTACAAGGGGTGATCAGATGTCTTTGGGGTCCAAGCAACTATCCTAAATACACAAATTACAATGGTGCTGAAAAATGCGGTTTGCAACCGGTCTTCAGACTTACAACCGTTTCAGCATCCTCCTGAATGCAATTCAGCCACTTGTAACAACCGGCGTGGATTTACGATGGCTGCAGCCTCTTGGAATCACATGATTTAGCTTAGTTTATTTTTTTGTCACTGCATCCTGTACAATGAAATTAAATGCCAACTTCAGTGTACATTCTTACTGTAAAAATTCCTAGTATGATTTGATTATTTCTTGTACCCTATGACTATCATTAAGTGTTGTACCTGATGATTCTGGACTCTAGACAAATGTATCTTTTCTTTTTATGTACACTTAAAGCATCCGCACCAACAAATTCCTTCTGTGTCTAATCACACTTGGCCAATAAAAAGAATTCTATTCTACTCTATTCTAAAATAAAACACAAGGACACATCCTTCGCATTCTCCACAATTGAATTGAAAACCCTTGATATT
The DNA here is from genome assembly GCA_004320025.1 of Laticauda laticaudata. Taxonomy (NCBI): domain Eukaryota; kingdom Metazoa; phylum Chordata; class Lepidosauria; order Squamata; family Elapidae; genus Laticauda; species Laticauda laticaudata. The sequence goes on from BHFT01039934.1 coordinate 6,250, forward strand.
GCATTCATACTGCACTATGTACAGTAGAATTCAATATAGTTACTGCTCTGGGAATAGAAGCTGTTTTTCAGCCTATTTGTCCTTGTTTTTTCTTGTCCTGTATTGTCTGCCAGATGGTTAATAGTTCAGAAAAAGGGTGCCCAGGATGAGATGGATCTTTAAGCATGTTTTGAACTAAAGAAAGGCAGTGGGAGCTATAAAGCTCTTCCAAAGAGGGGAGAGGGCAACCAATGTTAATCTTCTGGAGCGCCATTGATCACCATTCCCAGACGGCTTCCAACAATAGTAAGAGCAATAGCACTTAAGACTTATATACCACTTCACAATATTTTACAGCCTTCTCTAAACAGTTTACAGAGTCAGCATTTTTGGCCCCCCAACAAGGTCATTTTACTGACCTTGGAAGATTGGGAGAGACTCAATCAGAAGCCAGTTAGGATCTGATTGGCCTACCAGCGGCCAACGGAGCTGGTGGCACACTCAGACATTGAGGAGTTTGGGGAGGAACATGGGCCAGTCCTGGAGTCTGGGGAAGGCTCTGATAAGGGCTCTGCGTCGGAGGCAGAGATTGGGCCAGGGCTGCCTGACTGTTATCCGCTGCTTTCAGAGTCAGAGATTAGTGGAGAAGAAGAACAGCTGGAGCCTGTTCCCAGTGTGCGCATGCACAGAGATGCCAGGAGAAGGGAACAGTTAAGGAACAAGGGTTGACTTGGGAGTAAAAGTTCAGGTGGATGGTGAATGGCCCCAGGGTATATAAAGAGTTAGTTATATTATTTAGAGTTAAATTAGTTCGGTTCATTAGGGTGAAGGTCTGTTTCTGACTTCTTGCCAAGTAATTGCTGCTATAGCATGGTGTTTGGAAGCTATTGGCCTGGCAACTCTCCAAGCCCGATAAAAGTCTGTAGTTGTGAAATCTATTGAAAGACTGTTTGAATCTATGCAGGACTTTGCTGGAGAGGAATTCCCTTTAACCTAAATAAAAGGGGCTTTATCGGGACGAGGAGTCGGCTTCCTGATCTTGGGAAGCCTAGGTCAGAACAGGATCGAACTGCTGGCAGTGGGCAGAGCTAGCCTGCAATACTGCATTCTAACCATTGCATCACCACAGCTCCTTCACCTCCACCTCAAGGAAAATTCATTGGGGGAAACTAGGTTTGCTTGACAATGGTGGCAAGAAAGGTCACAACACCTAATATAACTCAGCTAACAACCAGACGGGTTAGCAACAAAAGTTCCAGCTCCAATTATGGTCATAAGTCAAGAACTATCTGTACCTGATGATGGAAAAATAAGTCGCTTCATATGCAGTATTAACAAGCACAAACTGTTCTTTCAATCTTTGTGATTGAAAGACTTTATTTTGTTTTGTTTTTTAGTGAATTAACTGAGCTGCCGGCCTCAGTTAGAAAACCCAGAAGTTTCACAATAATAAAATAAACTCTTTTATAAAATTTATGGAGAGCCAACCCAATAAAATCTCCCAGATTGCTAACAGCAGTGAACCGTGCAAGATGCGGGCTTCACAAATAGCCAGGCAGAGAGGACAGAAAAAACTTCTTCTCAAACTCAGAAGGAGGGAAGAAAATGAGAAGACTGAATGGACACGCTTGAGCCTTCATGCAAGGAAAGGCAGGTTTTGAATAACCAAGCGCCGAAAGAAGAGAGGCTCATGAAAGGCCAATTCTGTCTGCCAAAGAATCAGACCCTTTCTGCAAATTAATAAATAGAGGTTGACGGAGGAAGATAATAAAGTGGTCTTTGAATCGGTTTTTATGCCGCAAAAGACGATGGGTAGAATTATATAGAAGGTTGAAGAGCTTCTGTCCAGACATGGTTAATTGTTGATGAGTCCTCTTGACACTTGCCCAATTCCCAGCACAAATTCCTTGGTGCCCTCTGAGCTGGGTGGTTTTCTTGCAGATGTTTCATTACCAAGCTAAGTAACATCAGCAGCATCAATTGGTGGTGAGTCAGTGGTGAAATGCTACCGGTTCGGCTTGGTTTGGCTGAAGCGGTAGCAAAATTACTACCGATTACCGGTAGTAAAAATAGCTCCAACTATTTGAGCTGAGAGGAGAAAGAAGAGAAAAGTGCAGGATGGACCCTCCTACCCACCCCTGTGCAGTCCAGATAAGTTTAGTTGGGGCTCGCGTGCCCACACAAATGGCTCTGCGTATTATCTGTAGCATGCGTGCCATAGGTCCGCCATCACGATTCTTTTCTATTTACAGGCGAGCCATGTGTAGGTAGTCTTCAACTTATGACCACAATAGAACCTAGATACGAAGCAAGTCTTGCTGTCACAAAGCAAGTTGTTCGGTGATTTTTTTTGCCTCATGTCATGACCTTTCTTGCCACAGTTGTTAAGTGAATCACTGCAGTTAAGTTGCTAACATGGTTGTTAAGGGAATCTGGCTTCTCTTTGCTTGTCAGAAGCTCACAAAACGGGATCCCACAACTTTCAAAAATATGAGTCAGATGCCAACCATCTGAATTTTGATCATGGGATGGGATGTTGCAACGGTCATTAAATGTGCAAAGGGGCCATAAGTCACTTTTGTCAGTGCTGCTGTAAACTTTGGATGGTTATTATTATATTAAATGAACTGTTGTAAGTTGAGGACTACCTGTATTGAAGAATCCTTCAAAGGAACTCTGATTAACTCTTCTGTCGGACTTGGAGCAGGTCGACCGGGTCAGTGTTTCTCAATCTCAACAATTTTGGGATGTATGGATTTCAACTTCCGGAATTTCTGCAATCAGCAAGCTGAGATGCTTTCTCCGGTTCCCGTTCTACTTTTGGACTCCGATTTCTCTTATCTGAGCATTGACTTGGCTGTGGTTTCTTCCTCCTGTTACTCAAGGTTATTCGCACAGCCCTTTACACTCTCCTAAGGATGCAGTGGCTCAGTGGCTAAGACGCTGAGCTTGTTGATCAGAAAGTTCGGCGGTTCGAGTCCCTAGCGCCGCATAACGGAGTGAGCTCCCATTACCTGTCCCAGCTTCTGCCAATCTAGTTCGAATGCATGTAAAAAAATGCAAGTAGAAAAATAGGGAACACCTTTGGTGGGAAGGGAACAGCGTTCCGTGCGCCTCCGGACATTTAGTCATGCTGGCCACGTGACCATGGAGACGTCTTCGGACAGTGCTGGCTCTTTGGCTTTGTAATGGAGATGAGCACCGTCCCCTAGAGCCGGAAACAACGAGCACGTATGTGCGAGGGAAATCTTTACCTTTGTACCAAAGGTGTGTGATGACCCAGGGCAAAGCACGGAAGCCACACACTCAGCTGATAGTTCAAAACGCATTTTGGCTGCATTTTGATCGCACGACCTTGGGGATATAAGTGTGAAAACTTCTCATAATAGGGTTGGTTTTTTTCCCCCAGTGCCATCGTAACTTTGAACTGTTGTAAGAAGGGGACCACCTGTAACTGTCTGAAGTGGTGTAGGGTTCCCTGCCTCAGCAGGGGGTTGGACTAGAAGACCTCCAAAGTGCCTTCTACCTCTGTTATTCTATTCTGTTTTCTTTTCTTGTAACATCAGCTCTTTGTTGGAACCGAGAGAGGTAATTGAAGGAGGTGTTCTCCAGCCCTTGCAGGTGGAGCTGTTTCTAAGTTGATGTCATTTGATACCTCTAGATTCAGCTATTTTTCTTGCTTCCCTGCCTTCCTGCTTCCTTACCCTCATGTTTCCTCCAGAGAGAAAACTCGACTTGTGGTGGGAGCACAAGATGAAAGCCTATAGGAGGGCCCACGGTGGGGTTGCTGCTTTTTTTAGAGGCTAAGAGAGCTTTCAAACCTCTTATTGTTATGCAGGGTTAATAAATAGTGCATGGACTCACATTTTTAGGCCGTGAGTAGCTCTCCAAGCAGTGCATTCTGAGAAAGGCTTGGTAAGGCCACACTTGGAATACTGCATCCGGTTTTGGTCATCACGATATAAAGAAAAGATGTTGAGACTCTAGAAAGAGTGCAGAAAAGAGCAAGAAAGATGCGTAGGGGACTGGAGGCTAAACTTATGAAGAACGGTTGCAGGAACTGGGTATGTCTAATTTGATGAGAAGAAGGGCAAGGGGTGACGTGATAGCAGTCTTCCAATATCTCAGGGGCTGCCCCAAAGAAGAGGGAGCCAAGCTATTCTCCAAAGCACCTGAAGGCAGGAAAAGAAGCAACCGGTGGAAGGAGAGAAGCAACATGGAACAGAGGAGAAATTTCCTGAGAGTTAGAACAATTAATCAGTGAAACAACTTGCCTCCAGAAGCTGTGAAGGCTCCAACACGAACTTTTTAAAAAGATGTTGGATAACACTTTGTCTGAAGTGGTGTAGTTGGGTTTCCTGCCAAGGCAGGGGGTTGGACTAGAAGACCTCCAAGAACCCTTCCCTTAACTCTGTTATTCTATTCTATTCTATTCTATTCTGTTCTGTTCTGTTCTATTCTCTATTCTATTCTATTCTATTCTCTATTCTATTCTATTCTCTATTCTATTCTATTCATTCCATTCCTTATTCTATTCTGTTCTATTCTATTCTCTATTCGATTCTCTATTCGATTTATATATTTTATTCTATTCTATATTCTATTCTATTCATTCCATTCCTTATTCTATTCTGTTCTGTTCGATTCTATTCTCTATTCTATTCTATATTCGATTCCATATTTTATTCTATTCTATTCATTCCATTCCATTCCTTATTCTATTCTGTTCTATATTTTATTCTATTCTATTCTATATTCTATTCATTACATTCCATTCCTTATTCTGTTCTATTCTATTCTATTTTATTCTATATTCTATTCTATATTTTATTCTATTCTATTCTATATTCTGTTCATTACATTCCATTCCTTATTCTGTTCTATTCTATTCCATTCTATTTTATTCTATATTCTCTTCTATATTTTATTCTATTCTATTCTATATTCTATTCTATTTATTCCATTCCTTATTCTATTCTGTTCTATTCTATTCTATATTCTATTCTATTCTTTATTCTTTATTCTATTCTATATTTTATTCTATTCTATTCTATATTCTATTCTATTCATTCCATTCCTTATTCTATTCTGTTCTGTTCTGTATTCTATTCTTTATTCTGTTCTATATTTTATTCTATTCTATATTCTATTCTATATTCTATTTTCTATTCTCTATTCTATTCTATTCATTCCATTCCTTATTCTATTCTGTTCTATTCTATTCTATTCTCTATTCTATTCTGTATTCTATTCTATATTTTATTCTATTCTGTTCTGTTCTATTCTATTCTATTCTCTATTCTATTCTATTCAGTCCATTCCATTTCTTATTCTATTCTTTTTCTTATTCTATTCTATTCTGTTCTGTTCTATTTCTATTCTACGTCTCCTGCCATTAAATCCTTCAGAATATTGCTCTAAGTTCATTAACATTTGGTGTTTGGGAAGTCCAAAATACATGTGCATCAACTTTGCGTTTAGATTGTTTTGAAATCAAGAAACCCATGGTTGCATTCTTCCAGGGTTCTCCTCTCCCTCTCCTCTTCGTCCTCCTTTCCCTTCCTCCTCTACCTCCACCTCTTTTCCTTCTCCTCCTTCTACTTCTCTTCCTCCTCCTTCCCCTTTGTCCTCCTCTTCCTCCTCCACCTCCTCTCCTCCTCCTTCTTCTCCTTTTCCACCCCTTTTGTCCTCCTCTTACTCCTCTTCCCTCTTCTTTCTCCACCTCTCCTCCTCCTCCTCCTTTCCCTCTCCTCTTCCTTCTTCCCCTTCCTCTTCCTCCTCCACCTCTTCTTTTCCTCCTCCTTTCCCTTCCCCTTTGTTTTCCTCCTCCTCCTCTTCTTCCTCTTCTTCCTCCTCCTCCTCCCGCTTCCTCTCCTCCTCCTCTTCCCCCTTCTTCCCCCTCCTCCTTCTCCTCTCCCTTTGCATGAGTAATACAAGGCCCCTACTAACATTCATTCTTCTACTTTTTTTTTTTT
>BHFT01039934.1:12302-26061 GCA_004320025.1 Laticauda laticaudata
GAAAAAAAAAAAAAAAACCATCTGGGGAACAACAAAACGCTTTCTACATCCCTGATGGATGTCATTCATCAAGACTCCATTATGCCTATTAAACTATATTTCTCTTTCTGTACTCAAAGTAGAAGCTCATCTCATTTATTTCCCATACAGCTTTACTGTATAAACTTCAGGGACTGTGTGTTTTATGAGCCCAGTTCTTCCTAATTATTTTTTATGGAATGTGTAATAGATCTCATAACAGCAACACACAAGTAAGCACTTGTGAGGAAACCATGTGCCAGAGGATCTTTACGGCATCTACATCTCAGCAAATAAGAAGACAGGGGGTGGGGGGTGGGTGGGAAATGATACCACCAAAATTAAGAGATAATACTTAAATTCCAAGAAATCATTTAGTGAGGTTACAGGCATCCAAGAAAAAGAAACAAGCTTAGTGAACTAGCATTGAGAAGCAATAAAACAGTCTAACAAACAAACAAAATTGTATGCATGCGCAATTCCAAATTCAGAGAGTCGGTTAAATAAGTGGAATTTAAACGTCTCTGAGATTTTCCGTCATCCAGGGTTGTCCCAAACCCTGATGTGGCCCTCAGTGAAATTGAGTTTGAGACCCCTGCTCTAGATCTCATCCCTGGGAAGGAAGCAACGTTCAAAGGCATTCTGTAGGAGAAGGGACGGGGGGGGGGAATCAAAAGAGGCATCAGCCTAGACTCTCTACATAGCCACAAACCGATGAAGTCGAATCCCTCTTGAATTCTGTTGGCCCTTATCTAGCGCCGAGATTGTGCTAACTGTCAGTTGCGTAGTTCCCTGCTCACAGAGAGGGTGAGCAATAAAATTCACAAGTGCAGCCCTGATCTTTCGATCCCAGTCTTTTGTGCCCGACATATTCTCCCCCATCCCTGTTCCTAGCAGATAGTAGGGAATTCTTTTATTGGCCAAGTGGGATTGGACACACAAGGAATTCGTCTTCGGTGTATAAGCTCTCATGTGTATATAGTTTGCATTGCCAGCCAGCAGATCTGGTCTTCACACGCGGGCTTCGTTTCTCGTAGTAATGAGTTACCAACACACTCAACTTTTCTCTTTGTCTTCTTGCAAGATACAGCTGCTTCCATTCAAGGACCCGCATTTCTGCTTCCTGTTCTTCTGTATCTCTTTTCTTTTTTTTGTTTTTTCTTTTGAACCCTCTTTTTTCATACCTGTTGACATCCTGACTGCTGTTCTTGGATATATCAGCAATGAGTAATACCTTTCATTTTGCTCCTCCGTTTCATTGTGTTTCTTATGACAATAGCGGTGCCTTCAGCTTCCACTGTTAGGCCTTCTGTTGGTAGAGCTGATCGATAGTTATTCTTTTCCATCACTGAATTATGAAGATGTACTGATACAACTGTTGGAAGTTATGATTCCCCTCTCTTCTAGGAAAACATTAGAAGGGGAAGGAAAATTCCCCTAAAAGAAAAGAGAGGTGAAAACACAAGCAGGGACAGCTCCGTTAGCCCCTAACTTTGCACGGGACACACATCAGCTAGGATCCTTTCTCATAGAAATCAAATAGATAGCAAGCTACAAAAAACATGTGAAAAGAAAACAGCATAACAGGAAACTCAGGATATTGCAACCAGGTGCAAACTGATAGCTACAAAGGATCAGGGAAAAACAGACTGGACTATAAAACTATTACTTCTACCAAGATCCCAGGAAGAGTTCCCAATCTCAAAAAAACAGGAACTTGAACACAAATCAAAGTCTTCAAAGATTCACACCTACAAATCAAACAACTTGAAGTGCATAAGAGAGGTTTTCCTACTCACTTATTAGATTAATCCTAGGAATGCTGTGAGATTTCTTCCTATTAATAAACTGATTCTGACTTTTAACGCAGCTGACCAAAAAATTTTGTGTTAAAACCTCCCAGTGGGGAAATTTGAATCCACAAAAGGAAAGAACTTTGCCTTTTTCCTTAAAGGGCAAGGCTTCTTTTTTCCTTTCCTCATCTCTTTTCCTTTTTTTTTCTCTTTTGAACCCTCTTTTTTCATAGCTGTTGACATCCTGACTGCTGTTCTTGGATATATCAATCATGCGTAGTACCTTTCATTTTGCTCCTCTGTTCCATTGTGTTTCTTACAACAATAGCGGTGCCTTCAGCTTCCGCTGTTAGCCCTTCCATTGGTAGAGCTGATTGATAGTTATCCTTTTCCATCACTGAATGACGAAGATGTACTGGTACAATTAAAGGGGCTGAAGGGCTAAAACGTATGACAAATGGTTGCAGGAATTGGGGTTAGGGATTTCTTTTTGATTGATTGATTGATTGAGAGGTATACTGTGTTCTTCTTGGGTGGGCTGCACCAAGGGAGGCTCATTCAATTTCATTGGACACATGTCGTACATTGACAATGTACGACATGTTTGAACCAGAGGTGAGTATTCAGCAGGTTCTGACCAGTTCTGGAGAACTGGTAGTGGAAATTTTGAGTAGTTTGGAGAACCAGTAAATCCCACCTCTGACTGGAGATTTTACAGTATCCTTCCCCTGCCATGCGCACCAAGCCACCACCACAGAACCGGTCACAAAAATTTTTGAATCCCACCACTGCTTTGAACTTTGTGTCTATTCTAGTGAAAAGAAGGACTGGGGTGACAGGATAGCAGTCTTCCAATATTTGAGGGGCTGCCACAGAGAGGAGGAAGGGGTCAAGCCCTTCTTCCAGATTTGGTCGCCATGATGTAGAAAAAGATGTTGAGACTCTAGGAAAAGTGCAGAGAAGAGCAACAAAGATGATGAGAGGACTGGAGGCTAAAACATATGACAAACGGTTGCAGGAATTGGGTATTCTCGTGAAAAGAAGGACTAGGGGGTGAAAGGATAGCAGTCTTCCAATATTTGAGGGGCTGCCACAAAGAAGAGAAAGTCAAGCTATTCTCCAAAGCACTTGAGGGCAGGACAAGAAGCAATGGATGAAAACTAATCAAGGAGAGAATCAACCTGGAATTAAGGAGAAATTTCCTGTCAGAACAATCAACCAGTGGAACAACTTGCCTCCAGAAATTGTAAATGCACCATCACTGGAGTCTTTTAAGAAGAGACTGGACAGCCATTTGTCTGGAATGGTGTAGGATAGTGGTGGGACTCAAATTTTTTACTACTGGTTCTGTGGGCATGGCTTAATGGGTGTGGCAGGGAAAGGATACTGCAAAATCTCCATTCCCTCCACATCCCACTAACCTGCTTTCCAGCTCCATTCTCCTGGGCAGGGCAACCAAAGAAGGCCCAGCTAATCTGTTGGGACTCAATGGGGGGGCAGAGAATAGATGGGGGCGGGGCCAGTCAGAGGTGGGATATGCCGGTTCTCCAAACTTCTTAAAATTTCTGCTACCGGTTCTCCAGAACGCGTCTGAATCTGCTGAATACCATCTCTGGTATAGGGTCTCCTGCTTGAGCTAGGGGGTTGGACTAGAAGACCTCCAAGGTCCCTTCCAACTCTGTTATTCTGACCTTCTCTCTTGTTCTTCAGACATAAGGCTGTACTCACTGCACATCTGAGTTGTTTGGAGTCATGCAGATTTTTGGTTGTTTGGAGTAACTGCAGGTTTTGATTCCTAAGATCAGCATTGTGCATTTTCATTTCTTTTCCTGAAGGGTCTGTCGGTAAAGCCTTTTATCTTTCTGAAGCTCTCAGGTTAGCCAAGTAGAGACAACATGTATTAAGGGTGGCCTGCCTTAAGAGGATCTGGCTGTCCCAAATCCTCTTAGCTTTCTCTGCTCCGTGAAGCTCCCTGGAAATGATTCACATCCATTAGAATTAGTAACCAAGGGACACACTGAATCTATCCTGGATGATTTCGGTCTGACAAACCGGCTTGGGCAGATCAGAGGCAAAGAATCGGAAGACGTAATCCTTTCTAAATATAGGCACTGCACGAAGGAAGGGAGAATCGCCAGGCCGGGGATTGAAAGAATGGTAAAACACCAGATCATTTAGACATCCTTTGCTTTCTGATTTTAAAGGGCTGGGGGGGACTTCTAGGACCTTCCACATTATCCAAGAAGAATTAAAAAATGGGGGAAGGACGTGGAGAGAGGGAAATCCTGGAAGGACCAAAGAAGGACCTTAGAGAAAGGTGGGAGTTAATTCTGTTGCCTCATCCTTCCATAAAAAAAAGAATAAGCTTTGCCTTTTTTTGGCTCTTATCTCCTTCCTATAGAAATTGATTGACTACATGCAATAAATGAATGCCCAATGACACTCAAAATGAGTTCCACATTTGCCTATTCTTCTTTCAAGCCAGGCTCCTGAAATCTTTTCTTCTTTCTTCCTTTCCTCTTTCCTCCCTCTCTCCGTCCTTCCTTCTCATTTCCCAACTCCTCATTTCCGTCTTTCCTCCTTCCCCCTCCCTCCCTCCTTCTCAGTTCCCATCAATTCTTTCTTCTTTCCTTCTCTTCTTTCCTCCCACCCGCCCTTCTTCTCATTCCCCATCACCTTTCTTTTTTTCCTTCTTTCCTCCCTCCCTTCCTCCTCATTTCCATCCCCTCCCTCTTCTTCCTTCCTTCCTTCCATCCATCCATCCTTCCTTCTTTCCTCCTTCCCTGCCCTCCCATGTCGTTAACCTTTGAATGGTTACTAAACAAATGATATATACATATCACCATATACAGTATACACTAACATATCACACTATACATATATCATATATATACTATATATATTTTTTACAACTCCATTACAGAGCCTTGATGATGCAGAATGAGATTCTGCTGAACACGTTCGGCTACAACTTTAAAAGCACTACAATGCCGTGGGATAATCACCCTAAAGGAAGGTGAACTTGCATTCATATATCATATGTGTGTGCTGTGTGTGTGCCTTGTTGTGTTGTGTGGCATGCGTGTGTGTGTCGTGTGTGTGGGGTGTGTGTGCGCTGTCCAAGCTTCCTTCGGGGTTATTTATCCCAACGCTCATTGTAGTTCTGTTAAAGTGTGTAGCCAACGTTTCAGCAGAATCTCATCTGCCATCATCAGGCTTCTGTATGGATGTGGTCTCACAGCTTTTGGTTATTCAAATTCGAGGCTGGTCCATTTTGATTGGCTAGGAGCCTGGGTCTGTGTTCACTGGACTTGGAGTTTGATATATAGGTTTATATATATATATAAATAAGAGGACTTACCAGTTGTAACTTTTCCCTCATTAGAGAACTGTGGGTTGTTGTTGTTTAAAGTGCACGCATGTTTCAGAAAGAAAACAGAACTTTAGCACGAATTATTATTATTATTATTATTATTATTATTATTATTATTCATGCTACAGTTCTGATTATTATTATTATTATTATTATTATTATTATTATTATTATTATTGTTATTTTTAAATAGGGTGAAAATATTTCTCATAATATCAGTTTGGCCACACACGCCCAGGAATGGAGGACCCTGTGTCCCAACTATCTCTTCCATGGAATTTTTTTCAAATTCATGATGTGCCATGAAATTGCCTTTGACTCCTAGCAACCACATAGATTTTTCTCTGGGATGATCGATCCCAAAGCTGTTCTTTCAAACCTCCCAGGGGTCCATTCATCAAATGGAGTCTTATCTGCCTTGCTGCTTGGCTGTCCTGTTCTTCTCTTTCCTTCTTCCCCTTGGAGGAATTAGAACCGCCATTCTGAAAATAGCATCTCTGTTTTTAAAATGAGATTAGGCAGAAGTTGGAACTCTGCATTTTTCTTGCCCTCTCTGTATTCTCACGTCTGGAAAAGCTGTGCAGAATTATCGTTGGATGAAACGCGATGATTCTTTGCACTGTAGAAAAATGTTGCCTCTTTCTCTCAATTGTCCCTTGAAAGAGCAAACAGTTTCAGGAATTTATTACTATAAAGATTGGTCTCACAGCCAGCCAGATTCTTAGGTTGTTGTGGTCTGTTGGCAGCCTGCGGAGACGGCAGCAGAGTTGGACAGTGGAGAGGAACATGGGCCAGTCCGGGAATCTGGGGTGGACTCGGAGATGGGGCCAGGGCCATCTGGGAGTTATGTGCTGATTCTGGAGTCTCCAGAATCTGACAGCAGCGAGGCAGAGGAACAAGGGGAGCCTGTTCCTAGTGTGCATGTGCACAGAGCTTCCAGAAGGCAAGAACAGTTAAGACAAAAGGGGCGACTCAGGAGTAAGGCTTGGAGGTGATTGGCCCTCCCATAAGACATAAAGGAGGAGCAAAGGGACAGGAACCTTTGCAGGAAGCAACTTTGTTCATATTGGTCGGTTTGAAACCTGAAGCTCCATGCTGAATTTGCATTTCCAGGAAGATAAAGGTGTGTGCTTATCAGATTTATCTCGAAGGACTTTGGCAGACTTCCATGGGAGTATTTACAAACTGTTTGAAACTCATTATAGGCTGTGAATGACTGTAATTCACAGCCGTCGAAATAAAACAAAAGGTTTTTGGGACTAATGTATGTTTGTTAGTGTCTCAGGAAGCCTTGGTCAGAACATAGACTGGATTTGGCATTTTTATCCACTTACAGGTAGTCCTCAACTTAAGACCACAATTGAGCCTGAAATTTCCGTTGCTAAGTGAGACATTTCTTAAGTGAGTTTTGCCCCATGTTATGACCTTCCTTGCCACAGTGGTTAAGTGAATTGCTGCAGTTGTTAAATTAACAATACGGTAGTTAAGTCTGATTTCCCCATCGATTTACTTGTCAGAAGGTCGCAAAAGGGGATCACATACCCCAGAAGCTGCAACTGTCATAAATATTTTTTTAAAAAAGAATTATTTATTTTTAGGCAAACATACACAAACAAAACATAAAACCATTTTCCAGTTACATACATACAGTGTGTTAGTTGGTTGCAAATCTTTTGTGCATCCTCTCCATAGTCCTCACTTACAGTTTGTATCAGTTCTCATATTATCAATTTAATATATATACAGTATATATACATTGTTATCATTGTTAATCATTTATTTGACTAAACTATTATTCCATCATTTTATATGAGATAATCAAAATTTTAAGTTAATTTATATTATAACAATTCATTACCTCATCCTAAGTCCATCCAATGGTGGACATTTTTATCTTATGTTCTGTATCATTCTATTATCTTTGTATTATAAAATTCTCTGACATATTTCATTTCCATATTTTTTGTCTAACCATTGATAAAATAAATCCCATATCTTATAAAACTGTTTATCTTCTTCTCTAATTTCAAATGTCAATTTACTCATTTCAGCACATTCCATTATTTTCTTAATAACTTCCTCTTGCGTTGGTATTTTCTCATTTAAATCGTCATAAATATGAGTCGGTGGACAGGCATCTGTCTTTTGATCACATGACTGTGGAAATTCTGCAACGGTCATAAGGGTGAAAATGGCCATAATCACTTTTTTTAGTGCCGTTGTAACTTCAAATGGTGACTAAATGAACTATTTTACGTTGAGGACTACCTGTATCGAGTCCTTCCCAAGGACTTGTGACAGGCAGATGTTGTGGCTTGATATATTGCCATTATTATAATCTCTTTTATTCATTAAACATGAAACTCAGTCAACTGAACATTCAACAATGTATCACCAATACCATTGACTGGTGCTAATGGTTGATATGGGTTGCTGCCAGCATCCTAGGCATCAACCAAGTATCTTCTTAAGATGTACGATGTTCCAAGTCGGGCAGTATTTTGCAGTCCCACGGTGTTATTTGCAGTAAGCTGCAATTTCTTGATGTGTTTTGTCAAATTCTTGGACATGGTACCAAGTGTCCCAATTACAATGGGTATCATTGTTACATGTTTCTTTTTTAAAAAATTTTTTTAAAAGACCTAATTAAATAAATTTATATACATATAAGAAAATCAAAACATTCCATTTATCGCGACACGAGCTAACACAATGTTCACTCCAATTGACAAATCTCTCATTGTATCAAATATTCATTCACTTATTTAAATATCATACTAAATTTCATTCTAATCATTTATCACAAATAAATGTACATATAATTTTATGAATTTCCATTCATACCCTTTTATCTGACTTTTTATTCCTTTCTTGTCTATCTTCCAGCCAACTGTACCAAATTTCATAGTATTCTGACTCCTCTTTGTTTCTGAATTCCATTGATAATCTGTCCATTTCTTCACATTCCAAGGTTTTCTTTATGATCATAAATTCAGGGTGTGTGTGTTTTCGCATTTCCAATTTTGGGCAAAGGAGAGCCTTGCTACTGTTAATATATGGAGTATTATGTATAATAGTTTTTTTTTTCAACTAATTTTCTGTTTTAGGATTCCTAATAAAAAATATCTCTGGTTTCAACTCAGTTTTAACTTTTGTGATTTCTTCCAACCAATTTTTAATTTTCTTCCAATATTTTTTTTTTCTTTTGGGCAGGTCCACCACATATGATGGTAGCTTCCCTGCTTATAGCCACACTTCCAACAGCTCGTTGAATTGTTGGGAAACATTTTTGCAAGTCTCGCTGGCGGTAAATGCCAACGATAAAACTTTTTGTACAGATTCTCCTTGTAAGTTGCTGATAAAGTTAATTGATAATTTATTGTCCATGGGTTTTCCCAATCTTCCAAATTGATGTTGTATCCAAAGTTTTTGGCTCTTACATGTTTTATCCATAACCATGTAGTTTCAAAGCCAGATTGTGATATTTCGTGATTTTTTTTCCCCAGTTCTTTTTCTTTGCCTGTCGTTTTCTCTCGTCTCTTCCAACCCCAGGGTTATTTTTCACATTATTCCCCCCCCCCCCTTCTCTTCAGATGACGGAGTATAAGCGAGCCATGTTTCAAGAAGATGAAGTGCTGGATGCCACAGGGGACGGGAACAATGCATCTCCGGACAGCATAGAGGTAGGGCAATTGATGTAAGGTACGCCTAATCATTTAGCGACCATTCAAGGTTATGACAGCACCCGAAAAGAGCGACTTACAATTACTTTTCCCATTTACAACTGTTGCAGCATCCCCATGGTCATGTGATCAGAATTTGGGTGCCTGCCCACTGGCATGTATTGATGAAGGTTTCAGTGTCCCCATTTGTGACTCCCCCAGCTGCTTCCCAACCAGAAAAGTCAATTTGGAGCCATTGACCGCATGTGTCAACTCAAAAAGTTTTATCTGGTCTTTTTAGTTGCCAGCAGAAAGGGAGTGGGGAAAGTAGTGCATTCCTCAAATGCTTCAGATAATTGCTAGGCAGCCGAAGCTGTTAGTGTGCAAGATTATGATTGGAGAGCATGATTAATGACTCTTGGCTATGGATGTGTCCCATCGGAGAATATACATCCAGGGGTGGAAGGAAGACCAGAGTCAAGAGTGAAATGAATAATGTGTCTCAGAGTCAGCTACACCCAGGCAGCACCAGCATGTTCACTCCTAATAAATCTTTTTGAAACTCTGAGAGATGCGGCTGGAGATTCATGATTTAAATGGGGGTGGATGCCGGAGCCCTGACAGCACAATTCATTTAACAAGTATGGCAATTCGCTTAACAACCATGTGAAAGAGGTTGCAGAAGAGGGCACAGTTCACTTCACCACCATCTTGTTAGCGATGGAAATCTTGTGCTCCCGGGGAGGGGTCATAAGCCGAGGACCATTTGTGTACTTTCACAGATTTGACTCCAGCCTGAGAGGCTGCCATGTGATCTTTACACACCCAGATTGTCAGGGTTCCAAGTAATAGACCTATAGCAAACAAAGCTCTGAGGCAGATGAATTCCTCAAAGAATAGCCTTATGTATCATCTTGGCACAGATCTGGTGAAAACCGATTCTGGAGGTTCTTGTGGGTTTCACGTAATTAAAAATAAAAGTTTGTCACATTCTCAACACAATCAGTCACATGGTCCAGTCACGGCGCTGTCTGGTTGCCTGGTGACATAACTCCGCCTCTCTCTGACCAGGTGTGAGAATGTCCTTGGTTCTCAAGAGAAAGTACCATATTATTCAGAGTATAAGACACACTTTTTCCATCCCCAAAAGTGGGGGGAAATGTCTGTGCATCTTATACAGTGAATGTTGCCGAAGCCCCACCCACCCACCGGCGCCCACCTGATTGTCAGCTGAATTGGCCTCCCAATGATCAGCTGTTTCAGGCTGCAGAGATTGCCATTGCTACTGCCGCCTCCATGTGCCTCATTTTTCGGCCTCCGCATCCCATTTTTGGTCTTTGCGCACCCCATTTTCTGCCTGTTCTGATCCCTGCCACCCAGAATGGGTGGAAAATGGAGCCTGAGGAGCCTGAAAACGGGATGCAGAGGCCAAAAATGGGGCGCATGGAGGTGGTGATAGGCGATGGTGATCCCTGCAGCCTGAAACAGCTGATTATTGGGGGGCCGATCCAGCCGACAATCAGCTGCTTGTGCTAAATCAGGCTGTGCTGAAGCTGAAACAGGCTGTTTGCTGTTTGCTGCAAGGAGGCAAATTGCTGGGAGGCAGGTTTTTTTCTTGTTTTCCTCCCCAAAAGTTAGGTGTGTCTTATATTTTGGAGCGTCTTATACTCCCCCCAAAAATACAGTATTTTGTTTTGGCTACAAAATCCCAGCTATCTTAAATCCCCATCTCCCTATCCCTCAGCTTCAGGATGGCAACACTGAAGCTGTCAAAAATGGCAGGTCAGCTTCAGGGATGACATGCGCCTGATGCTGCTTGGCAACACAATTATTTGTATTAAAGTAATAAGCCCAGCACTGTTTGGGCTGCCTACATAATTGCAGCATTGAAGTTAGCAAAACGTGAATGGAATTTGGGAAGAAAGAGAGTTCAGAGCAGCTGGCTCCAAAAGAAAAGGCTCGCGTAAACCATATGAGCTTTGCCCCAATCCTTCGATGAAGTCCCCCAAATTGCACTCATGATTTATAATTCTGACTTTCTTCCTATTTGGGGAGACCAGCAAGAATTGCTTTTATGGGCAAGACATAATTCTCAATTACCGGTGGCAGAAGATTCATTTCGGATGCAGCTGTGTTCAGTGTCAGCTTTGAAATTCAGCTGCCACATTTTTTTTAGAGAGTTAGAGGAGTTGAAAAGTTCAAGGTTATTCTGTATGTTGTATTAAGAATTTCCAGTTGAAGCTAATTGGTTCTCATGATTTATGAAGTGTAGAAATGGGAGGAGAGAAGGGAGGAGAGAAGGTGGGTTCTGTGTAACAAGCGAAAAAACTTTCACTTGGGAAATTGCTTTTGACATGCCAGATCTGTTCCTAATAAATCAATTGGAGAGATAACACCTCGGAGTGATTGATATCATGGATACTTTCTGGATGCTTGACATTCAGTGGGACATGATTCAAAGTTGCCCTTTAAGCCACGGGGTTTGCGGAAAGCCATTGAAAGGCAATAGGACAAATCGCTTGAACTTTAAAAAAGCAATCTAGAATTTTACTAAGGACCAGAAGGAGTTCTTGATTTTAGTGCAGAGACATACAGGTAGTCCTTGACTTACAACACGCCATTTAGTAACCGTTGGAAGTTACCATGGCTGTGATGACCCAGTGGGTGGCACAAGAGCAACAAAGTCCAAAAAATAGGTAAAGTCCCTTTAATACCTCCAACTTGGCCCCCAATGTTCAGTTATTCTCGGCTGGAGATCAAACTCATGCAGTCTGAACGCAAAGTACAGATAAAGTAGAAATTAAAAAACCAACACAAACCATGCTGAAGTAATTAACACGACAGGCCAGAATAATAAATTGCAGACTTCCAAAAAATAACAAAGAACACACAGTTCAGAGGACGCCAAACCCCAGATAAGTCTCAACAAAGATAATGCACGCTTTGCTTCCAAGGTGCTGTGTGCAAACACCCCACTTATATCCTGTTCTCCCAACTGCAACTAATGAAAGGGATCAGGGCCTTTTTCTCTCCCGTAAGCAACATTGCTCCCTTCTCCATTCCTCCCTGCGTGCCCTAAGATGAAGAGGGGGGTGGGCCTGGGTCTTCCTCTGAATGCCCAGCTGGATTGTGCCCTTCGCCCATTTCTTCCACAGCCACCAGAGCCACACTCCCACTCCTTGTCAGCTGCTCAATCTCCCCCTGAGAATCAGACTCTAACAAGGGCATGACAACGACATTGAAAAAAGTGACTAATGACCATTTTTCACACTTATGACAAAGCCAGTTGGGGAATTTTGGGAGCTGAACTCCACCCATCTTAAAGTTGCCGAGGTTGAGAGAGAGAAAAACCAAAGTATGTTAATAAACTGGTACTTTAATATATTCCATCTCCCGGTTCTTTTCTGTTTCCTCTTTGATCCTTTGTCTCTTCTTCAAGGTGGGCTTCCGAAAAGGTGATGGACTCCTGCTGAGTCGCCTTGGCTCCCAAATCCACCTGAAGTTGGTCTTCTGGGTGATTTCCCTCTTTGTGGCAGTCCTGCTTCTCAGTACAATCATAGCCATGGCCATCCAGTACAGTAAAGGTAGGTAGGTCAAGCAGTAAGTTTGACCACAGACCAGTGGTGGGATTCAAACTTTTTACTAATGGTTCTGTGGATGTGGTTTGTTGGGCAGGGCGTGGCTTGGTAGGCATGGCTTAGTAGGCTTGGTAGTGTTGTGGTTCACTGGCAGCAGGTGCGGACGGCTGAGGTCTCGGAGAGCGAGGACTCAGATGAGGGGCCTGTGTGTGATGCAGGATTGGGGCCTACGGACCATCAGGAGTGGAATGCTGCTTTGAGGTTGTGGAGGCTGGCAGCAGTGATGAAGAGGTCCCTGAGGAGCCTGTGCCCAGTGCGCGTGTGTGCAGGGCTGTTCGAAGGAAAGAGCAACTATAGCAGCATGGGCAACCTCGGGAGCAAAGCTACAAGGTAATGGCCCCTCCCTTAAGAGATAAAGCCAGCTGAAGAAACTGGAGCTCTTTGCAGGAGCAAAGACGTTTTTTGCATCTCAAGCCTTGTGACGTCGGGAATATCTTGTTTGTATTTGAGACTCTTTGTGTTTGAAACTATTTATTGGCAACTTTATCTAGTGCTCTTGGCAGCCTTGCACAACCTTGGCAGGCTCATTCTATCAGAGACCAATTACTTTTGAAACAGCCTTTTAACCGTGAAGGAACGGAATTCGTAAAGAATCATTGAAAGGTTTTGCTGTTACCTCCGTTTCGTGTTTGTTTCCTTGGAACAAGGTTTGGGTCAGAACAGGTAGGGGAAGGATACTGCAAAATCCCCATTCCCTCCCCACCCTGCTAACCTGCTTTCCAGCTCTGTTCTCCTGTGCAGGGCAACAAAAAAAAGAAGACACAACTGATCAGCTGGTACTCAATGGGAGGCGGAGAATAGATGGGGGCGGGGCCAAGCAGAGGTGGGATTTAGTGGTTCTCTGAACGACTCAAAATTTCTGGTTCTCCAGAACTGGTCAGAACCTGCTGAATGCCACCTCTGCTGTGGACCTTATTCTCCCTTGCACAGGTAGCCCTCGACTTACCAGTGTTCATTTAGTGACTATTTAAAGGTACAACGGCACCAGAAAAAGAGACTTACAACCATTTTTCACACTTGCAACAATTGTAGCATGCTGGTGGTCACATGGAAAAAAAATTCAGATGTGGGGCAACTGATTCATATTTATGACGGCTTGCAGCATCCTGGGGTCATGTGTTCCTCTTTTGTGACCTTCTGGCAAGCAAAGTCAAGGAGGAAACCAGATTCACATAATAGCCATATTACTTTTAGATGATACTAAGCTGGCAGGAATAGCTGACACCCAAGAAGATAGGCTCAAGATCCAGATGGATCTTGACAGACTAGAACACT
>BHFT01039935.1:0-25788 GCA_004320025.1 Laticauda laticaudata
ATCTGTTCTCTGGCAATAGCCTAATAGATTCTCCCATGGGGTTCAGCGTCAGGTGAGTCTGCTTGCCAAGTCAAGCAGAGGAATCCCACAGTCATTGAACAAGGTTTGCTCTTTGCAGTTCAGGCTGCCAAGTCCTGCGTGAAAATGAAGTCAGCATCTCCATAAAGCTCGTCTGTGGAAGGGAAGCATGAATGCTGCAAGATCTCCTGGTAGAGCTGCGTTGAAACCCTGAGATTTAATGAAAGCCACGAGTGGACCAACACCAGCAGAGACATGGATCCAACACACGACTGTGGAACTTCACACTGCGACTTCAAGAACTTGCAGTTGTGGTGCCTCTCCATTCTTCCTCCAGACTCTGGTATCCTTAGTTTGCCAAAGGAGATTTGCAAAAGTTGCTCTCATCAGGGAAAGAGACGTTTGCGACCACGAGCAACAGACTAAGGTCTGTTTTTCTTTAGCGCAAGTAAGATGCTTCTGATGTTTTTGTTGCGCTCAGGAGTTGTATGACAAGAGGAAATGACCATTTGAAGCGCCATGGTCCAGGATTCGTCTGTGTTGGTGGCTCTTAGATGCACTGACTCCAGTCTCAGCCACTCGTTGTGAAAAATCCCAACACTTTTGAAGGCCTTTTTCCTGACAAATCCTCTCCAGGCTTGGTCACCCTGCCTGCTTGGCACCTTTTCTTCCACCACAATTTTCCCTTCCACGTAACTTTCCATTAATGAGCTTTGACCCACAGCACTTGGGAACACAATTTCTTCAAATTATCTTTTGAGGCTTTCCTCCTTTATGCGAGGTGTCAATGATGGTTTTCTGCACAACTGTCAGGTCAGCAAAGTTGCCCATTATTGTGATTCCCACTAACCTGAGCTGAGAGACCATTTAAAGGCTCAGGAACCCTTTTGCAGGTGTATGCCTAAATAAGCTGATTAGAGTGGGACACTTTGAGCCTAGAATATTGAACCTTTTCACAAATTCTAATTTGGCTGAGATTGGATTTGGTTTTCATGAGCTGCTAAGCCATAAATCATCTCAATTATGACAAATCATGGCCTAGAACCGTATGCTTGCTTGCTTGTAAGGAATCTATCTCATGTATTATAGTTTCTTTCAACCTATTTAAGTGCGATTTACTGAAATAAAATTGAACTTTCTGCAATGATATTTCTATTTTTCAAATTTCACCTGTAATCATAGAAAATAAAAAATGAAATCTTGAATCTAGAAATGTTGGATTAGATTTGCGAAACCTATGATGCATCCTCCCAAGGAGCTTCCTTTCTTCCTTGTCAGTGGGTGATATATTTCTCATTTGGTCACACAATGTGTTGCTTTTTCTGAAGCGTGCCCTTTTTTTTTGACACGAAGAGCTGATTCAGTGGGAATTGGAAGGAGACTTGCATTCACACTACTAGGTTCATAGTAATGTTTCAGCTCTTTTATAATCTCAGTGAAGGAACATCTCAGTTATGGTACCAAGATGAGTACTGCCAACATACTTTAATAGCTCACTTGATAGATTGCTCCATGAAGATTGTGAAAGGGCCTCCTTAGGCAACACAGAAGCCCACATGGGACAGTTTGAATGAATAGTAGAGTGACTTGCTACACATGAAGACTTGACGCTTGGTCAGTCTTGAGGATGAAAGGATGCAAATCGTCAACTTTCCGCAAACATTGAAATAAAATCTTAATCTAATAAAATCCTGTTAGGTGTTATTAATATTTAAAAATATCTATTGCACATAAAATTTTGCATATAAATTTATGAATATTCAGAATGCCACTTTCAGATTTAATTGATACAAGGTCTTTTTAGCATCATTATATTACTCCATTTTACAAATAGCATACACATAATTCTCTGAATGGGTAAGTATATTTTAGCCCTGAGTGTTTTTGGAATTCAAATGGAAAGGAATTCGAAAATTATGGAAAGGCCTCACTGTCTGCAGTTTTATACTGTATGTGTTTATAGCAGTGCAGTGCAGAGTTATGTGCATCGCTCCTTCATTCAAAGTGTGGATTGTTTATTAATTCTCCAGTTAGCTTGTTATTTGTACTGATGAGAAATATTTTTCCAATAATGTGGGTTTTTTTTAAAAAAAAATCTAAGATTTCATTTATTCTGATATGGATACAGCAGTTGTGAACTTCATATCAATTTTATTTACCAATTTAAACAAAGTAAAGATGGATTTTTCTACCACATATAGCATTAACATCGTTTTACACAGGTTGATCAGAATTTGAATTAAAAGTATATTTTGTATTTTAACTTATCCCAAATGCTGAAGTCAAAAAGAAAATGACCTGAAACATAAAACTATGTTTTAAAGATTTTAAGATGATACAGGCAAGATTTTACAAGTAAAGTTGCTATATATTAAATGAATACCAGCTGACTGCTGAAAACATAATTTCCTCCTGGCTGTGGAAAAAGAGATATACTGCTTAGTTAAACCACAAGTATGTTTTTAATAATCAATTATTTTATTAACATGACTGTCTTATTTAATCTAAATCAAATTCACATTTGGGAACATTTATAAAAGATGTTTTCAACAACTCCTCTACTAATAGAATAAAGTAAAAATAAAAATAAAACAAAACAAAGGAAAATAGTTTATATACTGCCTGACTTTTTGTTGGCAGAATAATCAGGATGTATATCATATCCACCCAAGGTTTCATTTCTATGGGGATGTCTTGCTTAAATTATGTTGAGGCATGATTTACTTGTATCATCATGCTGTGCAATAAAGATTTGATACTAGGAAACTGGCATATGCCCAATAGGAACATAACTGAATAATTGATACTTGCTGATTAGGAAATAATGCATGCTGGTATTGCTGCTGCAGCAATACTACCCTGTCATGAACAAATGCCACCATGTAAAGGGAATTGTAGAGGCAAGAAGCTAAGATGACCACAGAAGTCAAGGATATATGAATTTTCTTGAAATTGCAGCTGGCTAAATCAGCTTGTATTGGCCATTCTTTCAGTTTAAATCAAATGGCCCATATTTATTTGTAGTGTAGGTTCAAATCACCTGTCCCTTTTTTATGTGTGTGCATTCACTTTTGATTTTACAAAGTTTATCTTGTGATTCACAAGGAAGATACATATGCTGACTTTAAAACATAGGTTTAGTTCATTTAAAGGCACAAATGACAAATGTAAAGATGGGGACACACAGTAATGCTCTTTAAAAGTCTTTTTGGTCTAAATAATTTGTACCATTTTTGACCTTGGAGCTTACTGGTTTCTACATCTATTTTTCTCTCTGTCTTTCGGTATAGGGAAAGCTAACCTTTTTTTTTTTTTAAAATATCGCCTANCTAACCTTTTTTTTTTTTTAAATATCGCCTACTTATACCCTTTCTATGATCCACACACAGAGAACCTCTTTTCTGGCCCTGTTTCTTGTAACTCAATGTTTTCAAGGCTAATATCTACATTAATTTACCAAGTTGGCATCCCACTGCATGGGGAAGGTGAAGCTCAAACCTTTCAGAGATAATCTTAGTGCCCTGGAAAATTGGAGGAAATTGCTTCCCCCATTCTAAGTTTTGTATGCCTCTCTGGTTCTCTGGTATTGAGTTTCGGTATTTATTTCAATTATACATGGTTTAATTCAATTCAGTTACAAGAATACACTCATTTTTATTTATCCAATATATACATTTTAATTTTGCTATTAAGATTCTGGTAAATTTTGGCCTGCTTTATATTTTTTCAGGCTATAGGAAAGGGACCCCCATAACCAAACTTTTGTGGTAAGCAAACAAACAAACAAAAATCAAAATATTCTATCTATCTTTGATCGATCTACTGTTTAACTTAAGTAAAGACAAATGGTATACCTCACTATTATCAATTAATTTTTGTAAGAACCATTTTATTAAGATTTCAAATTCTAACTGGTTGCTATATTGCCAGAATTTTCATTTTCACACCCTAATTTAGAAATTGTAATGAGAGAATCATTTTCATTGCGCATGTCACAGTCCAATATAGGTAACTTCTTTTCTCTTTAGATGAAATTACAGTAAAACGTACTGAATTTCTTGACTATGAAATCAGAAAGGAAGTGCATTTTACAGTTTTAGCTGAAAATGGCATTGCTTCAGCAGTGTGTGGAATGACGGTACTCTTACAGGACATTAATGATAATGCACCTCAGTTTGAACAAAGCTATGTCAGAGCATCTGTTTGGGAAGGCCAAGCCTATGATGCATATATTACAAGATAAGAACATAAGAACACAAACATCACCTTGTTGGATCAGATCCCTAGCCCATTTTGTATCACAGTGGCCAACCAACTACTCAAGGTAACCCATTAGTTTTCCACCTTCAGAGGCAGGCAGGAAGTGTTAAGACCCTGCCTATAAGTTACCAAGCAAGGAGTACAGTAGTATGTTGCATCAGGAGGCATAGTAAGAAGAAATACTATTACTGCAAAATCAAGAAAGAAAACTGCTGAACATCTAATAGGTATGTAATTTCAGTTTGAATGGAAACTGAGAACCAGAATTTAGGAAGCTAGCCAAGAAGTTCCATGCACATTGTTACCGCTTCTTGTTCACATGTGAATGCCAGAAAAGTTTTACAGACAAATTTAGGATTTGGAACTCTCTGCAAATAAATTAGATGATTGCACATACTATTTCAGCTGTTTCAAATATGATAAAAGTTGTCTAAAAGTTCTGTTTTGTTGAGACGTATTTCACAAGCTGTTGATGAAATGCATTTGAATTATATATGCATATATTGTCAGACATGACCAAAATATGACCAAAAACATTCTGGAAAACAAAGAAAAATAGAGCTAACCTCATTTACTAGTGTCATAGGCCATTTTCTGTTCTAGAATGGTAGGCATCTGTCCTAGAACCTTTACTGCTTCAAGATTAGCATGGATTTTGTACCCATACAGATCTATGCAACAGATTCTGACAGTGGACAAAACGGAGAAATTGAATATTCTATTTTATATTGGGGAATATAAATGAAATATTTCTCACTGATTCAGCTCGAGGGATTATATCTACAAATATGGTCCTGGATCGTGAAGACATTTCATTATATAGGTTGGTAATGATTATAAAATCTATATTGTATCATGTTTGACATAAGCCTTGACAATGTGTTATTTATATTATAAGCAAATACTATTCAGATACCTATATAGAATATACACAGGTTTTTTTTTTTCTGAATCTGTACCATAGCTCCACCAAATGTGTTGGGTATCTTCATATGTTATGTGAATAATGAATGCTGTGTTGTTAGTTTTGTTATCTGCATCCTTCAGTGCTTATTGTTATACTCTATAGCAGAAATATGGTATATCAGTCTTGCTTGCTTTGTTACTTGTTAGGTATTTTGGGGAGCACACAGGGATGTCAAACTCTATCCTGTCGCGGGCCATGTTGGGATTTTGTTTGCCCTTGGGGTGCCAGGGGGGATAGCCTGATCATTGTGGCCAACTGGATGGGAGTGGCCGGCCCCAGGGCAGAGGGAGGCAGTCCCTTGCCATCTCTGGGGTATCTTGCAGGCCAACTCTGTGACCTATCACAGGCTGAATTTGGCATGCAGGCTGCATATGTGGCACCCCTGATCTAGCATATTATTGCTTACATGATTGCAGAGCTCTCCATAATTCCATCTTGGATCTTCCTCAACACTGACTCTGAAAGTATCTTCATGCAAATGATAGGATAGATTCCTTTCTCAGGAAATATTACTAAGCATTATGTATGGAATAATAGTAGTATCTGTGAAGAATGTATTTTGCAGAGAAAGTACAGAGAAATAAATATTCTTGGTCACAGTCTGGAAATTATTTTTTCCCATTTCTAATAAGTCATTTTTTTCAACTAAGGATAACACAACTTAACTTCGTTTTCCTATATGCTAAGTGGTCTTGAATTCCCTATGGCTTACTTGTTCTGATTGGTCCAGATAAGTAAGAAGTGGATTGGTTCACTAAGGAACCAATCCCAAAAGAGCTGCTGAAAGGCGGCAATTTTATAAGAAATGCCACTATGGCTGAAAGCAAGCAGGCCAGCCTGTATAAAAGGCTGGCTGCGGCTGCAGCCAAACTGTTCCTATTCTGACTACTGTTTGAATAAAACCTTTTGTTGTTGGAACCCGGTCTACCTCGTGTGTTTTTCAAACAAAACACTGGCGACAGGGTGGGATCGTCCTGAACGCGAAACCTGCAGCGCGGTGATAGAAGCCAGACGCCAGCAGAGATGTCTGGAAGCAACGCACCGCCCGCACCCTTCAACCCCAGCGATGAGGATTGGGGAGTCATACACAGATCGCTTCCAAATGTATCTGGAAAGCAATGGAATGGGATGACATCTCGGAACAACGCTAAGCGAGCTGTATTCCTCACCCATTGCGGACCAACGGTGTTTAAAATGGCAAAAGCCCTTGCGAAGCCTCGAGACGTCAAACAAGCTAACGTGGCCAGAACTACAAAGAATCCTCAAAGCACACTACGCTCCGGTAGTGTCAAACTTAATAAAGCGGCACGAATCTACCGCAGAGACCAGCGAGAATGGGGGAGACGTCCGCGATTTCGTGGCTGCTCTACGGCAAATAGGGGGTGAGGTGCAATTTTCTAAACATCGATGAAGACGATGAGAGATCGCGTGGGTAATTAGGGCTCAGAGACATTACAGCGCAAAGTAAGCTGTTAAACAAGCCCAATATCACTGTGACCGAAGCAATCGCGGAAAGCCATGGCCGCCGAAGCCGCAAAGAAAATCGAACGGTCAAAATGAAGAAAATGAACAAAATGGCGAAGAAACCCCAACTAGAGAAAGGAAGCAGCCTACCACCACCACCCAATTTCGAAAGAGTCGAGAGAGGAAACCGAATCGAGCGAGGAAGACGACGAGGTCCACCGTTCTGCTCGCAAATAAAAAAGAGCGCGGAAAGAAGAAATTGGCGGGAATGTGCTGGCTGCGGAGGAAACCATGCCCGAGCTGAATGCAGATTTCTCGATGCTATCTGCAGGTACTTAAAAACGCCGGGCACATCGAGAAAGTCTGCACGAAACAGAAAAAACTATAGCCCCACAAGACGGCAGAAATTCCCCAACACGACGAGCCAAGCCTAAACGAGCAGAGAGAAAGTGGCAACAAAGAGAAACGAGCCAATACACACCAAACCGTCACTATAGAAAGCGCCACAGACGGAAAGCGCAAGAAGGTTAAATGTGACTGTAACACATCGAAGGAAGCCCTGTAAGATGGAAGTGGACTCCGGGTCCTTCCTTTCGATGGTTTCTTGGATACCATAAAAAAGCTGATCCCAGACATCAAATCCAGACAAACTACAAAAACAACCTTTGACTCTAAAGGACTATCAGGGAAACCGAATCCCTGTAATGGCATGGGACAATTTTTAGTCCACTTATAAGCAACATGTCAAAATGGACTGCCGCTAACCATCGTCGACCGGGACAGACCGAGCCTCCGGCATCGAATGCGTTCGCACCCTTGGGCATCGGGCGATGACCGGGGTCGATCGAGTAACCACACCAAAATGTGGAGATGACCTCATCCGCGAATTCCACAGACGTTTTCACGGCTCGCTGGGCAAGTATCGGGGAAACCCTATCTCTTTTAGCCTAGATCCCCAGATAGCCCCAAGAAGATTAAAAACCAGACGAGTTCCCTTTGCACTAAAGGCAAAGATAAGAGGAACAACTCGACAAACTAATAGCCCAGGGGGTGTTTAGAACCTGTGGACCATGCCAAATGGGAAACGCCTATTGTTACACCCCATAAAACCTGACGGGTCCATTAGAATCTGTGGTGACTATAAGGCAACCTCTGAACCATGCTTTACAACCAAGCGCATACCCAGTGCCAGTAGTCCAACATTTACTCCACTCCCTGGGCAAAGGCAAAATTTTGCTTAAACTGGACTTGGCACACAAGCCTATCAGAATTTCCAGTGGACCCAGAGACGGCAGAAGCGCAAACCATAGTCACACACAAGGGCGCATTCAAATGCCACCGACTCCAATTTGGAGTAAGCATGGCACCGGGCGTTTTTCAAAGTTTGATGGAACGCCTCCTTAATGCATACAGGGGTCGTTCCCTATTTCGATGACGTCTTAAACTCGGCCAGAGATGAGACTCAATTAAAAAAAAGACTCACAGAAGTACTAACCAAATTTAGGGAATCTGGCCTTAAAGTAAAAAAAGGAAAAATGCTGCCTAATGAAAAAAGCGTGCTGAATTCTTGGGCTACTCAATAGACGGTGAGAGCATCCACCCCACAGATATAGAAATCAAGGCAATACAAGAAGCACCTGAAACTGAGAAACAAAACAGAACTGCAAGCCTTTTTAGGACTTATTAATTTTTATCAATGTATTTTCTGCCAAACAGCCACTATAGCTGAACCGTCACACCGTCTTTAGATAAAAAAGCAAACTGGACATGGGTAGCAAAGAAAGGAAGGCTTTCCAGAATATTAAAAAGTTGCTAACATTCACAAACGTTCTCATCCAATTTAGCAACACACTGCTCTAAGAGTGACCTGCCGACGCTTCACCATTCGGAGTAGGTGCCGTCCTAAGCCACCAACTTCCGGATGGCAGAGAAGCACCCGTCGCATAAACTTTCTAGGACTCTATCAAAGACTGAACGAAATTACAGTCAACTGGACAGGGAACCCTAGCAATAGTCGCTGGAGTAAAAACGCTTCCATGAAATATCTGTACGGGCGGGCTTTTCAAATTGTAACGGACCACAAACCACTGACGGAATTTTGGCGGGAAACAAGCCGACGCCTAACATACTGTCACCAAGAATGTCTAGATGGTCAGAGTTCTTTGCAGCCTATTCCTATACTCTGACGCATCGACCAGGGAAACAAATTTTCCCATGCGGACGCTTTGAGCAGAGCACCCCTACCAACTACTGATGAAGACCCGGCACCAGCAATGACATCGCTGCAAATAAAGACTTGTCCCGATCTACCCATCTCCGCCTATGATGTCGCAAGAGCCACCGCTAAGGACTCATTGACTGCCCGTATTCTTGGCTGGGTAGGTAAAGGCTGGCGGAGACACAAAAAACTGAAACTTTTAAACCGTTCCGGTTCCAGACAGACTGAACTATCTATTCTAAAGGGGTGTTTGCTGTGGGGAGATCGGGTGGTCATCCCAGCCAAGTTGCAGCCAGAGTACTTAGGGATGTTGCAAGAGGGTCACCCTGGAATGGGTTAAAATGAAAAGCCTGGCCAGGAAGCAGTGTGTGTGCCAGGCATTGATAAGGACATAGAGTATTGGGTGAACTCTTGCCATAAATGCCAGGGAATCAGACCTTCTCCTCCAAAGCACCCATCAGGGACTGGGGACCCTAGGGGACATGGTCTAGAATTCATATAGACTTCGCGGGTCCAACCAAGGGGCATACCTTTCTGGTTGTCGTTGATGCCTACTCAAATTGGCTTGAAGTAAAAATCATGCCATCAAACGACAACAGAAACACTATAAAAAAAATTAGACGACCTTTTCGCCACCCACGGTCTACCAGACGTTCTGGTCTCGGACAATGGACCACAACTAACAAGCTTGCAATTCGAGCAATACCTAGCCTCCCTAGGTATCAGACATGCCTAACCGCGCCGGCCCATCCGGCTGCAAACGGCAGAGCCGAGAGAATGGTCCGATTCACAAGGAAGGGCTAGAAAGAATGGACATAGGGGATGTCCAACAAAAAGTAAACCGTTTACTAACACTCCAGCACATAACGCCCAGTACAGTTACTAACAAGTCCCCAGCGGAATTACTTATGGGACGAAAATTACGATCACACCTTGACAGACTACACCCAAATTTTAACCCAGAAAACCCCCCTGATTCCTCCACAAAGTTTAGGCAATTCCAGTTTAGGCGACTTGGTATACGCGAAAAACTTCACAGGTGAACCATTGTGGGTCCTGGACAAATTACCCAAACGTACAGGCCCCAAATCCTACCGTTTAACGGTAGACGATGGCAGGGAGTGGAAGCGGCACATAGACCAGCTTCTATCCTGAATAATTGAACGGCTAACAGACACACAACCAGTCGCCGACAATACAGATAAACCTCAAACCAGGGAGGGGGGGGAACGGCGAGAAAGTTAATAAAGAACCGTTTAAAACTAAAACAAACGATTATTATCAACAAAAAGAGCAAATAAAAGACTCACTGTTTGAAGAGACTTGCGGGAAGAGCCCGTCGGAAGGGGCCAGCCAGGCCAGCTCAACCTGGCCAATGGAAACAGGTGGGAGCAGCAAAACCGCCGGCCTAAGCAACTCAGGCGGCGGCAAAATGGCCGACTCACCCTTCCAGACGGTTCCAGAGCGAAGATCGGAAGACACAGCAGCCCCATCCGAACCGGTCGAAGTCTTCACGAGGAAATGAACCGCGCAAGTCCAATCGAGTTCGGAGAAGCCCCACCTACCTGCGTGACTACGTAACCACGTAGGACTGAACTAAGAGGGGAGGGGTGTTCTATATGCAAGTGGTTGAATCCTAGGCTACTGTTCTGATTGGTCCAGATAAGTAAGAAGTGGATTGGTTCACTAGGAACCAATCCAAAGAGCTGCTGAAAGGCGGCAATTTTTAAAGAAATGCCATAGGCTGAAAGCAAGCAGGCCAGCCTGTATAAAAGGCTGGCTGCGGCTGCAGCCAAACTGTTCCTATACTACTGTTTGAATAAAACCTTTTGTTGTTGGAACCCGGTCTACCTCGTGTGTTTTCAAACAAAACACAACTAATGTTACATTATTAGACTTGATATACCATACAATGCTCTTTAAACTGTCTATTTCCTCCATTCCCCATAATTGTGCATTTAATATGTTAAAAAGCGGAGTTAACATAGTAAAATTAATGAACTCATAATGCAACTATAGTAAGATCACAAGAAATGCTCATAATTAAACTTTTTAAAATAAATTGCCCAATGGAATATTTAAAGTATTTCTTCTGTAGCTTGTAGCTAAAATAAAGTGAAGAACTGGTCCTTTTAAAGTAGGTAGTTACAAAATATGTCTCTAAAAATATAACATTCCAGAAAATTCAGGATGCTTCACTCTGTCTCCAGTTCTAACAAACTGGAAGGAAAATGCTTTTTGTACACAATTCTGTTCATTTTCATGTTCTGTTCATTTAAATGTTCATTTAACCTTGCCTTTTCTCGGTGCCTCGTATATCAGTGTAAATCTTTCCCTCCATTATATTTTGTCCATTGAAATCAAAGGCTTTAGTTTGAGAGGTAACCCAAAATATTAAAATAAGTTTTTGGGAACTGTACTTTAACAAACATAACCTAATGTGTGTGACATTTGCCACTTCCAAAGGCACTGGTGAAGATTCTTCCTGTCTTGTTTCATCCACACCATTTCTCTTTTCTTTCTGTTTCTACCATTTCTGTCTTCTTTCATCCACACTCTTGAGTCAAAAATCGTTGGGCAGAATTTGAAGGATATGGGTTCTGGATATTCTGAAGAAATACAGTAGGCCACATCATGATATAATGACATCATAGAAAGAGGTGATGGTGAATTCATCAGCCTTCTTTGGGAGGATATGTGTGTGCCGAATGAACAAAGTGGAAATCTGAGGCTTATCAGAGACAAACAGTTTGTTTATTTATTTGTTTGTTTGTGTGTTTATTTATTTATTTGATTTGACAATCACTTACAGGATAATAGGCAAAAGTATATACATAGTTATGAATACATGAAATGGGTACATATAGGAAAAATAAAAGAAACAATAGGACAGGGACGATAGGCATGTTGGTGTGCTTATGCACGCCCCCTACAGACCTCTTAGGAAAGGGATGAGGTCNCTCTGTTGCTGAAGTCGTATTTCCTGCAATCAAGTTTGGTACGGTTAACCTTGAGTTTGTATCTATTGTATGCTCTTGTGTTGTTATGGTTGAAGCTGAAG
Organism: Laticauda laticaudata; assembly: GCA_004320025.1. Lineage (NCBI taxonomy): Eukaryota > Metazoa > Chordata > Lepidosauria > Squamata > Elapidae > Laticauda > Laticauda laticaudata. The sequence continues at coordinate 11,989 of BHFT01039935.1, forward strand.
TATTCATTGACAGATAAGTCATTGCAATGTATGATTTTATATACCATACTTAGATCAGACTGAAGACAGCGTAATTCAAGGTTTTCTAGGTCTAGAATTTCAAGTCTGGTAGCATAGGTATTCTACAATGAGTGGAGGAGTGGACAACTCTTCTTGTGAAATATTTCTGGATTTTCTCAATTGTGCTAATATCAGATATGTAATATAGGTTCCAGACATGAGCTGTATTTGAGTATTGGTCCAGCAAATGTTTTGTATGCTCGAGTTAGAGTGTTATATTACCAGAAAAAAAGCTACATAGGATTAGGTTAACAACTCTTAATGCCTTTTTGACTATGTAGTAACAGTGGGTTCTAGCACTTAGATCATAGAGATGAGTATTCCAAGGTCCTTTACAGAGCTTGGATCATCAACAAGGTCTTGACTATTCAAAGCTTGACTATGCAAAGCTGGCTGAGGAATTCTGGGAGTTGAAGTCCACAAGTCTTAAAGTTGCCAAGGTTGGAGACCCCTGTTTTAGAGGACACTTCAGTGCTTTTTCAAGGAGTTGGAGGATTTAAAAATGAAAATGAGAGCAGTGCTGCACCCAGTGGTGGGCTGCTGCTGGTTTGGACCGGTTCTAGTGTACCAGTAGTTCCGACCATCAGCTGGCCCTTCCCATCCACCTCCGCCCCATTCTGTCCTATATTTCCTTCCGCCCCATCCTGTCCTATATTTTGGCTCAACTGAATTGTGCGACACAACTGATTTCTGTGCCTCAGCTGTTCTACTTACAGGGGCTACCCTAGAAGGTAAACAGTTGAGCTTCAAATTGCTGTATTTTGCGGTGCAAAGTGCGTGTCCACAGAATCGGTTGTTAAACCAGTTGCAACCACCACTAAGTGTGCCTCTCAATAGCTTTGAACTCCCATTCCACCTTTATTATCATGGTTGGTTACACAGTCAGTCAGATAGTTGGACTGGAATTGACATTCATGTCCTACTCAAGGACTCGGATAAGCAGATATTGTTTAACCACCACACCTCCAGCTACTGCCACATCCATTATTCATACATCTGTACTTTCTTATCAGTCAGACTTAATAATTGTTGATAAGAGAGACAAAACAGTCTCTATTACTATTATTTCAAAACAAAATAAAAAGTTGTACAAGGTGAAATGTAGTCATTTTACCATCAAATTTAGGTGGCAAAGTTTCAAGGTGATTGACGTACAAATGAAGTTGTTTCTGCTTGCCTAATGCTGGTCTAAAACATATCTGGGCAGAGTTGTTTTTTTTTATTCTGATGTATCTAATTCATTATGTCTGGGAATAATTTCCCAAGCTTTTTTTTCTAAACATATAACTGAATGCACAATTAGAAATGATTTCATGTGCTGTAAAATAAATTGTTGCTTTTAAAATGCATTTCTCTTGAACAAACTACATCCAACCTTAAGACTGATTTTTTTTTTAAATTGTAAGTCATTGTTCTCACTTTCCCAAAGTGCTGGAAATGTTAAATCTTTAAAATAAGAATTTCAGAGGAAACTATTGACAGAGATTCTATGCCCTTGATTATATATTTTATCATGTTTTTCAATCACTGAAATTTAAGAAACAGGTTAGTTTAGTATGTATTTCTACATGTAGCTTACTTATATATATTCTGAATGTAACATGAAATTATGGCTGTTTAGAATCTTAAGTACAAGTTTGTAATTTAAGTAATATATTTTGATTCTTTTTAAACCACAAAAACTATATACAGAACCAGTGTGGTAGATGAATGGCAATAGAATCCTAAGATCCAGTTATAATGCTTTGTGTTTATTCCTGACATATGAATAAGAATAAATAAATGTCACTTTTTGAAAGGAGGTTATTATATCAGAAATGAAAGGAAATACAAATTCTCCACATTTATCTGACAATGTACATTCTGCTATACTCCAAACATTTACAATATATTAATACATTTGAAGGGATAAAACTGCCGTATATCAATTTAAGACTATTTACAGTATATAAAGCATATTCACTCCATTAAGTCTTTGTGTCTATGCTTCGTCCTGTTTTTTGTTCTAGCTTTTATTGAATTCTGTGGTTCTTTATATAACAACATACAAAGTCTTGTACAAATGTTACCAATTAAAGTTATTTGGTCTTTTGAAGAATATTTTGCTTTAATTTAGAAGTAATTGATGTAAAGTAGTATGGTTAAATGAGTTTTATCAGTTTTTTGTAATGCTTTAGGAAGCCATTGAGGTGAATTAAAATTAAACTATTTTAGTATCAAAGAAATCAATAAGGTAATTAAACCCATTAATTTCAGTGAGAATGAATTTAGACTATCTCAATGTTTGCATATTTAATCTTTACGTGGATTATAGAAGTATAGAAATCAATAATAATATGTGCATTTTTAGTTTTTTTCTCTCTCTCTCTCTCTCTCTCTCTCATGTATAAATGAGTGATAACATCTGGATCAAGGTTATTAAGAATTATAAAGCAATTATTAATGCTTGTACTAATCAATTGTTAACATAGTATGTCATTCTATACATTAAGAAAATCCATTCAGTTGCTTATGTTCTGTTTTTAAAAACAAGAACTGGTAGACAAATACACAAATGCTTTTAGTATACTAACATTTTCACTGAAAAAAAATGTGACAGTTTTTCAGACACTTTGTAATAATTGGGATGTTAATTATTCTGTGTCATGCTTCTGGCAGCCAATAATCCTAGGTTTACTGATTCCCTAATAGGTTGGCTGTACAAGCTGCTGACACAGGAATTCCCAGGCTATTTAGTATTTGCACAGTAGAGATAGAAGTTGTGGATATCAATAATTAATGGCCCAACATTGCAGCCATTTGATGTTATCCATCTCTCTGAAAGTAAGAATGATTCTTATTTTATGCTTGGATAACGAGCATAAACATGGGAATAGTTTTTCTTTCAATTTATATTTTTGTTTAAATAGTAGGTTTAATTTCAGCAAATATTCTCTGAGATATTTCTAATACCTATGATTATTCTATTTTTGAACTATTTAAAATAAACGCATACAAAAATAATTCAATCTATTCCTTTAAAAGAACATTTTATCCTTAATGGACATTTTGGCTAAAAACACAATAATCTGGAAATTAAGAATTGATTATTGTTTATTATTCCTGATTTTAGCTTTAATTTCTGTTTTATATTTTTTGGGGAAAAAAACCCTAATGTAAATCTAAGACTATCAACTTTAAGAGAATATTAAAATACTCTTAATGTTGACAGAAGTAACAAAATATGCTGGTTAGTGGAGGAAAATTGGAGGAGTTAGTGGAAATTGGAGGAATTCGTGGAGGAAAATTGAAATCTAACTCAAATAGTAATAATGGTAGCTACTAATTTGGCAGGTTTTAAAAGTAGACTAGGTAGGAAAGAAAGGAGTAGTCATGTTATTAAAATAAATGGTTTTTTACTTCTGTTGAATCATGGGTACTGATTGCTGGAAATCAACAGTAAAAAAGGATTTTTATTTTCTTCTCCAGTTCTATGACTTTCCAAATGTATCCACTGGCTTCAATGTGACACAAAATATTGAATTAGAAGAGTTTGTCAAGATCCAGAAGAGTTGTTCTTATAGTTATATAAGAATAATTAAAGTAAACTCATCTAATATTCTGTGATCAGTACTGTAACAATTAAAATGGTTAAGTGTAAAAGTTAAGATTTCTATCTTGAAATAATTGTGCATGTGAATAACAAAGGTTTATGAAGCAGGTTGTTTTAGGGAATTGTATTGTCATGGCCATGAAATATCTGAAAGTCAAGCTACCAAGTGCAACATACATGGTGTTAGAATATATTATTTCCAACCCTATGCCCAGATAATTTAGAATAGCCCATACATTTGTATCGTGGTTGTTGCAAAATATATTGAATGAAATGCAATATTATTGTTATTCTTTTTAGAATTAACTTTAAAATTTTCCCTACATCTATATAACTTCATCATTTGCAATGTAACACTTCAGTTTGTTATTAAATAATAGAATTAAAGATTGGCTTACATTATTCAAACCATGCAAAAACCACTGTGATAATCTCATTTTTAAGCATGATTATTGTAGGTACATCAGTTGGATTCCTAGTGATACAAGTAGTTGCAGATGGTACAGATTTAGGTCCACCTCTTCACTATAGTTTTGCTGAAGGCTATAATCATGGAAATAAATTTTCAATCGACCAATTGAAGGGAACAGTTATGCTGGTGAAGGCATTAGATTTTGAAATAAATACTCATCTAGAACTTTTTATCAACATTTCTGAATCTGTGCATCAAACCATCGAATGACTTTAAATTCTTATAACTGATGTCAGTGATAATCCTCCAGTATTTATTCAGGATGCCTATCAGATAAGAAAAAGAAATACCAGGATCAGTAATCTACTTTTTAAAATGGTCAATATTTGAAATGCTATATTTTCTTTCCCTTTCTTTCAGGTGCATACCACAGACAAAGATTCGGACCACAATGGAAAGATATTCTACAGAATGGTTTCTGTCTCTGATACATTTTTTATTGATCCACAAAATGGTGAGCATGCATAAATGAACAACTCAAATTGGGGAAAATCCTGTTCAAGGTATGCTGAGATACTCAATAGGTGTTCTTTTCAAGCATATCTTAAGTGTAGCTAAATATATTACTCATGACTTTAAGTAAGATTGGAAGGTACTAGAAGAAAGGTTACAATCATATAGTATTTTACATTTGTTTATCTATCCTTTGCCTATCTAGATCTATCATCTTATTTTACTGTGACTTATTTCAATAATTTAATACATTTTAGGAATATCAGAATTTCTTTAATGATAAGAAATAAGAATTAATTAACATGTTATAATGATTTTTGCAATAACTTCATATATTTTCCATAGTCCTGAATTTACATGAACTCCATTTAGTACATGGCTGTCTGGAATTGTCCTTTTATGTTGTCTTTCTTTTTAGTAGTACTTAAAAACTTTTGAAATGATGAGTTTTTCATCTTTGTGCAATACAGAAAGTGAAAAATATGAGTGTTAGTACTAAAAGTTTTTGCACAACATAATGCATGCTTTATTTAATTTTAGGTTCACTATTTCTTGTGAAGCCATTGACCCATCAGTTCAGTAATCCAGTTTCATCTCCTTGTAGAAGCCAACGACCATGGAAATCCTTTGACTGCTAAGACTTCTGTCACAGTGCAGATATAGGTTCTGAATTCTTACATTCCTTTGTTTACCCTGGCAACCTATAATTTTGCTATAAGTGAAAATGCTTCAGTTGGAGGGAATATGTTCACAATATCAGTTAATGACCAAGGTAGAATCATCAAGGCACCAATGTATTCCATCATTGGTGGCAATAATGATAATAAATTCTATTTGAAAAAGCTTGTCTTTGGGCCAGAATATTTAGATCAAATGACTGGAAATCTTGTTTTGAGAAACACCCTAGATCGAGAGAAGTGTTCATCTTATAAGTTGTTAATTCTTGCATCTTATCACAGAGCTGCTCATCTAAATTCTACAACTACCATGTCAATTGCCATTTTAGATGTTAATGACAATCCACCTGTATTTACAAGTGTGGAATATCATGTTCATGTCAGGGAAGATTTTCCAGTTGGTAATTACATTACTTCAGTGTCAGCCTATAATTATGATGATGGAACTAATGCAGATGTCACATACAGTATTGCCTCTGGAAATGATAAAGTGCACTTCCAACTACAAGGTAAAACTGGCTCAATACAACTGATCAGAGCTCTAGATTACAAGGATGCTACGTAATTCAATTTGACAGTTCAAGCTTCTGACGGAGGAATAGTTATAAGAAATGTGACTTTTGCTGTTGTTTTTATTAGTGTCCTTGATGCTAATGATTATGTCTCTGTATTTGTTTTTCCAAACCTCAAATGTGGTATACATAAATATATGCCTGCTTTTTCCTCTGTTTGCACAATTTCTGCCCGAGATTTTGATACTGGCTGATTTGGTTATCTTTCCTACTCTATCCAGTCATCTTGCTTGTCTAGTCATGGATATCATGGAGATCATAACCTGTTTATAATAGATTCTTTGTCTGGAAATATCTGCACCAAGCAGATGCTTGACTTTCAACATCAGAGTAAGTACTGTTTCATTGCACAGGCAAAAGATAAAAGCAATTGCACAGCAACTGTCACTGTTTAGATTAATGTTGAAGGATTAGATGAATTTGACCCTGTGTTCAACCAAGATGAATATTTCTTTTATTTTACTGAGAAGAATGAAGCAGGGCAGTTGACTGGTGATGTAAAAGCATCAGACTGTGATGGTTTATTATACTTCGTTAGAACAATCTTCCTTCTTTTCAGTGAACTGTAGCAGTGGATCTGTTTATTTGGCTAGATCTTTTCACAAAAAAAGAAGCAGCATGAAGAAGAAAGGTGACACTTTTAAACTACTAATAAAAGCTCATAGTCCAAAACAAGATTCAAAGTTCAGGACCTGCACAGTTCTGATAAATTTTTCTAGTATCTCTGAGAGTTATCCCACATTGCCAGCAGCTAACCTGTCTGTTAACATTGCCATCGCTATCATAATATTTTTGTTTATTGCCATCTGCCTTGCTGTGCTTATTGGTAGATATATAGTAAAAGATTCCTGCAGGTACCATGCTCCCCCCCCTTATAGATCTAACCATGCATAGACAAAAAATCTAATCTAAATATTTCCAAAAGCCCCAAATCCATGGAAAAACTACTCTTCCTTTAGTGTGCATAGTTGATTAGCGAAGTTTGCTTAGCACCAGGGATAAGAGAAATATTGATAGTGTTTGTGTACAATCCAACTCACATCGTCATGGATCTATAGAAGGGGAAATTGGAGAAGATGTGGAACTAACAAAGGCCATGAACATCTTTGTAGGAAGGATACTAGATCTGCTTTAAGTGATAAATGCTCATTTATACCAGGTTCAGGAATTCCAAGGGGTTCTGATCAGTTTTCATGTTAGTCTGGAGAAAATAAGATGATGTCCATTTCTCAAAGCATAAATACTCTCCATTATTTCAGAGAATTACTCTGCAACAAAATGCTGTCCCATACACTTGCAAAAGTGACAGTTAAAGAAATTCAGATAATGACAGCTCTCACAATGGAATATATAGTAGCACCTGATACCAAGGATCTTGTTACTATAGTAAACTCTGAATCCTGTTAAAGATCTGAGAGAATTATAGACTGAATAGTTTGCTGAACTGGGAACCCAGCTTAACCATGTCAAACCGAACCAACGGATGCAAAGAGGATGTAAAACGACAAAAAACCTTACCATCCGTTCGAAAACGGATGTACTCACTGCCTCTGTTTGCTTCCTCTCTATCTGTCCAGCATCCGTTTCTTGATGTTTCATTGCTCTCCAAAAGTTGTGGGCTGCCCAAAAACTTTTGCAAAGGAAAATGTATCCAGTGTTCGTCGTTCTGCATCCGCTACGCATCCGTTTATGCATCGCTATAATCCGCTAGGCATCCACTGTGCATCCGCCGCAACTCGCATGCCGCTCGGATGCAGGGAGGAAGCGGAACGGACGTGGAACGGATGCAGCACGGATGCACCCACAGAAACAAAGCGTTTAAAATGGAAAAAACGTTCGCAGAGGGGACCTATCTCGGATATTAAGGATGTCTACAGGATGCCTAGAGGATGCCTAGAGATGAAAGGGAACCTAAAACTGCCTATAAAAAGGGGAGCAACTCGCCTGCATCTCGCTTCCAGAACAAGCCAAGCTGTGCAGACCTCTGCAGCCTTCATCTGACTCTTCCTCTTCACAGCATCCAGTCATGTCCACCGTGATTGTGACAAAGTCTTTCGGGCAGCCACCATCCTTCTGCAACAGTGCGAAACCATCTACAGGCTCTGTAACCTCTACTAGGGAAGAAAGGAGGCACCCAAAAAAAAGTCTGGGTCCAAAGATGGTTCGCCAGAAGTGCAGAGGATGGACTGTAAACAAGATGATGGTGGAGCTCAGGAGCGAAGACACTCGTGCATTCCAGAACTTCATGGAGGATGCCTCCAGCCATGTTTTGACGAACTTGTGCAGCACCTGACACCAGGTTGACCAAGACAAACACCAACTTCCGGCCGCAGCTGGAACCTGGGCTCAAGGTGGCACTCACTCTGCGCCCCCTGGCCTCAGGACCACCTACAGGAGCATGCAGTATGGCTGGAGGGTGCCACCAAAACCATCAGCTTTGTGGTCAGAGAAGTGGTGCAAGGCATCATCGAAGAATACAAGGAGGAGCTCTCCGTGGTCCACATGAGAAGAGTTGCAGAGCAGGAGTATAAGAAGTGGAACTTCCCACACACCGTTGGACCATAGATGGCAAGCACGTGGCCTGCAAAGCACAGCCAAGTCGGGGTCCACTTATCACAACTACAAGGGCTTTCTCAGCATCATCCTTCGCCATGGTCGATGCTGACTACAAGTTCATGTACATCGATGCTATCAGGCAACGGCTCATCTTCAGATGCCCAGGTATACAACGCAAGTGACGCTCAAGGGGTAGCTGGAACCAAACCTCATCGTGGGCTTCCCAGATCCAGAACCTGCCCAACGACACGCAAGATGTGCCCTACTTCATCGTGGGGGATGATGCCTTCTCCCTGTCCAGAAACCTACCTCATGAAGCGCCTACACCTCCAGATGCCTCACCCGTGAAGAGAGGATCTTCAATCTACAGCTGTCCAGGGAAGGCGGTGTGGAGAACACTTTGCATCCGGCTCAACAGGTTCCAGATACTTCTCACCAACATGCAGCATAGCCCAGAGACCATTGAGAGGATTGTGGAAACTTGCTGCAATCCGCACAATCTCATGCGCACCCGCTACCCAGTGTTGCAGAACAGGCTTGTGGACTGTCAACAAGCAATGGGGACACATGAGAACTGGGGAATGGCAGGCAAGGTGAAAAACTGATCGAACTGAGGATAGTGCAAGGCCACAACAGAGTCCTCACGTGGAGGCGAAGAAGCAGCGCAAACCTCCTGAAACACTAGTGCAACTCCCCAGCTGGAGCATTGGAGTGGCAAGACAGGTGTAAAATGCTTAATTGATGCTTCGCTTCAGCTGTCTATCACAGCGGATGAATTGGGCATGTCATGTTTGTTTGGCTAGGCAATGAACAGGGCGTTAATAAAGAGTTGTGTTTTATGTTGACAATGTGTGGATAATTAATTACATTATTTTGGATAATGAAGGGCATAGGTGTGGCACCTGGGAGGGGTGGACCATACCAGTCCCATATGCTTGCACTGGAGGTTTTATCCTATCCCACAAGCTATTCCCATCTCAAAGGTATCCCTGCCCATTCCACCAGCTATCTAACCATATGTTCTAACCCTCCACAAGCATGCAAAGGCTTAAACATTCTAATAAGTTTCCAGCAAGACTTATTAAAAAAAAGAATGAGCAAGTGTGTTAATTCATAAATATGACTTTATTACAAAACAGCTATAAGAACAAAAATGAGTGCTCTGGTACTCACTCTGGTCGCTCAGTCCCAGGGGTGAAGGATGCAGGTGCTGTGGAGGTGCTGGTGCTGGAGTGCTTTTGTATAAGGTCCTCAGAGCAGAAGCAGCAGAAGCGCCAGCGTCCCAGAAGAGCGAGCAGTGCTGCAGAAGCCCCAGGAGAACCAGAGTGAGGGCCAGGGGGCGGTCTATGGTAGCCTGTCCCTCTTTGCCAGGGGCTGGCAAGCCGATGGGCTGAGGCTTGCTGTGCTTCCGCAATGGTTGTGGGATTGCTGGTGGCAGGGAGGCATGGCAGAAACAAGTCTGGCAGAAAGGGGCAGGGAGGCAGCACCAAGCTGGCAGGAGGCGGCAGGCAGGCAGGCACCAGGCTGCAGCAGGCAGGCAGAGGCTGGCAGGAGGCTGGCACGCAGGCATGCACCAAGGCTGGCAGGAGGCTGGCCAGGCTGGCCAAGGCTGGCAGGAGGCAGGCGCAAGAGTGGCAGGGCAGGCTTGGCAGACCGACATGCAGGCAGGGCAGGCAGGAGAGCCAATCCGTCCGGCACAAGGTCTTTCTCTGAATGGGCGCACTGCTTCCGAAGCTGCTTCCGTTATATCCGTGGGGCTGATGCCATGCATCTCCTGCATGTGCAATTACGAGGCATCCGCCTAGGCTTCCGCTGTCAATTCCGCTGTTGCATCCCGCTTGTGCATCCGCTTCATCCCTCGCATCCGTTCTGATACCCGCTGTATCCGTTCCGCAACTGCTTTGCTGAGGTGCCCGGAAGCCTAGCGGATGTGGCCATCACTCATCCGCTTCCATTCCGCTAGGCCTTCCGTTCCGCATCTGCTTTGCCATCCGCCTGTGGTCTCCCGTGTCTGTTCCTTTCCGTGTTATCCGCTCGCGGTTTATGCAAATTTTTTGGCACCCTTTTGAGAGCGATAACAACGATTGGGAGAATTTTGTTTGCTTCGTTCCTCTGTGTCCTTTTTGCATCCGTTGGCCAGTGTGACATGGTTAAGCCTATTGCTTCTGTGTTCAGCGACATTGCAGAATTGCAAGGACTGAAATATTGAAATGCATACTTTCCCAAAGGGACAAATCTTACATTTTTCCCTCCTCTTTGCTTGCTGCTACAGCTCAACCTGAGTTAAAGTCATTTTTACTTACAACTGCCCAACATGTATTTTTTTAACAAATCTCCCTGTTCACCTGAATATCATCATTTGCAATCTCCTTCGCACTTATAACCCCAATTTTTCAGACCTGCCTATCTCTTCTGACAAGGCGAAGCACCTAAAAACTCAGTTCCTTAATTTTAGACAATTAAACTTAATATCTTATCTGAAGAAATCAGGTCCAGTTGGTCAGCAGAAAAACTTTCAGAGAAGGAAGAATGTAAGAATGATGCCAGTTAATTAATTGCAAATATAAAACCGACATTAGGCCATTCTTTTTTAAAAAAATATTGTTTTTTAAGACAACATAGACAAAGCATAAAAACATCCAGCCATCTCCATACTTCTATGACATACAGTGGTGTCAGTTGGTTTAGAAACTTTTTATGCTCCATTTTGTAGTCTTAATTACAATTACATGTATATGTTTTCTTCTTCATATTGTAATCAAATATTAAATACATTAACTATTAATCATTTGACTAACTTATTATTCATTCATGTCTATATGAGATATCCATATTTACTTAATTGTTTTATGAACAGTTCATATTAATGCATCTCAAATCTATCCTACAATCAAATTTTGTAGATATAACTAAGAAAAATTCATCTTATATAACTTATTATTTTCTAGAGATCTACATATTTCATTACTATGTGTTTTATTCGTCAAACCATTTGATAGAATAGAATCCAATTTTAATAAAATTGTTTGATCATCTTGTTCTTGATTTCAATTGCCAATCTAACTCATTTCAGCACGTTGCCATGTATTTTCTTGATAATTTCGCTCCTGCAAATGGCATTCTTATTTTTCCAGTTTTTAGCAAATATCAATTCCGTAGGTGCTTTGTAGATACATTTAGCAATCAAATATTTAAATCTTTGCTGTTGTTATCAGACATGAGAATTCGCCAATAAAAAGTATCTCGGTTTTAAATCTAAAATGCTTTTTAGTCGCATTTTTTCCTAACCCGTGTGGATTTTAGTCCAATATGTTTTTTGGCATCTGCACAGTCGCACCACATATGGGTAATATGACATTTCCTATACATCTTTCGGATTTATTTTGAACTCTTGCTATTCTGTTGGGGGAAAATGCGCACCTGTAACACATTCTTATACAAAATTTTCTTTCATATGCGTTTGACATTGTCCAATTCTTGTAAGTTTTGAGACCGACAATTTTGTTTGGCCGCATTTCTCTATGATCAATCCCATATCCAAGAATTTTCCCCCAAGCAATCATAGTTTCTTTAATTTGTTCTTCTTGTAGTTTAATTTCTAATAAATATTCCATACAATTTTTAATCGGCAACCTTTTCATTAGACTGTCAAAACTCTTACCTAAATCAGTCGAGTTACACTAGAAAACCTGTTTAGAATCTGTGTCATACCTTGAATGTATTTACACATATTTGAAAACCACATTCATCTTTATAGCATTGTTCTTCTAATTTTTTGCATCAGATCTTAGTTCCCCTTTTTCATTCAAATATTTCACCATATCTGAACTGTTTGTTCGCTTCTTATATTGTATAGGATAGCGAAATGCTTCAATAGTCGATAACATACTGGAATTTGTTCCAAATAACAGTCGCCTTTTAGTGCTTCTCCCAGTCTTAACCAGAGGACTCCCATATATAATGTCTTCTAAAATACCCCTGTGTTTTAGTTCCTTTGTACCATAAAAAAGCATGCCATCCCAACAACAGATCATGTCCTTCTAGACATTAGGCATTCTTGTCATACACTACAAAGCACAACATGCTAGATCATAAAGCTGTAAATACTGTATTTTCATAAGTTAAAAATTACTTAGCCAAGCCCTTATTTCCATAAATAATTCTCCAAAACATATACTATCAACTTGTCTTTTACATGATGTTCTTTTACATGATGTTCTTTTACATGATGTACTTTTACATGATGTTCATTCTGAAACTTGGGCAGGGTGTTGCTAAAGATGTGTTGATTCAGTGGAGTCATAATGCACTAGAGTCAAACAGATCTATCAGCAATTCTGGTGTCAACTGCTAAACACAGTGATACTAATTTTATGCCTAAATTACTGTGAGTCAAGCATACTTCATTTTAGTGAAAAAATGGTGCTACAATATATAATAATCAATCCATATAGCACTGGGTAGCACTGATGATGTTACCTAATTTGGTTAATGAAACATCTGCAAGGAAACAAGTGAGCTCAGAGAGCACCAATGTCAACCGTGAGCTACAAATATTCTCCTTTATCAATCCACATAGATCAGGGCTGTCAAACTCGCATCATGTGTCATGGACCTTGTTTAGTGAAGATGGAGAATCACGATAGTCATGTGACAACGTGAGTTTGACACCCCTGGTATAGATGTATTCTTGCATATTCACATGATAGAACGAGCATATTTATAGTGAAAAAACTCTTCTTTTTATCAGTTTTACAGGGGTTTACTTTTTTTAATGAGATTGTCTCTTCATCATAATCACTGTGAAATTATGATAAGTTTGAATTGGCATGAGATGAAAAAATGTTCTTTGAAATGTTCATGTCTTCAGTGTGTATCTAGAATAATAGTGGTGATTCTGCGGACTCACTTTGAATGGCTGATATTCTGAACAATTCAAGACACAGAATATATTGATTCTGTAACTCCTGCAAAGATAAAAAGGATTAAAATACATGCAGGAAAGTGTATTTAGAATGAGGTTATTTTGCTTTGCATTGAGAGGAGTGTCTATTCAGTTTCTTCTGAGATAATCTATGAGGCATTCAGGTTTTATTCAGGTACTAAAGAAATCTGCAAAGGCATTTGAGTGCAGTCAAGACTTCCCAGTTCTGGCTTACAGAATGGATTCCTCTGCTTATGGTTCTTGGCTTCGTGGACCTCCAATGGCATCCTGTTGCACAAGCAGTTGTGGGGCTCATTTTCTTTAACTTTTGGCTTGATATGAGAAGTGTGAGAAACAATTCAGCTTGTAAAAATTGTTTTTGTTTTACATAATGTGTTACTGCTACGAACACATTCTGAAATAAGATAGCTCATTAATTACATTACTTTTTACATCATAACTGTGTGCAGTTACACAATGCATATATATATATA
>BHFT01039936.1:0-48089 GCA_004320025.1 Laticauda laticaudata
GGAAAGTTCATCCGTTCACAAAGTTTTGTGCAGCTCAAAACTTCTTGCGCGGATGAAATCGCAATGGATGGATGCTCGATGGATAGAGGGTATGAAACACGTATGCAATGAGTACACAATGGATGCATAGTGTTTTCCAACAGATGGCCACCTTTTTTTAACGTTTTATATCCTCTTTGCATCCGTAAGTGCAGTGGGACCGGGCCTTAAGTGCTATTACTACTTTTTTCAATAGCCTGGATATCCACGATCTCTCACCTGCCTCCAACTGCCTGAAATTCACGAGATGACTATATCACATGACTTGATTTAATTTTGAGAGGGAAGGGGAGGCATGTCAGGATTCCCAACCGGTCATGTTGTTGACCCTTGGTCAGGACCAGTGTTTTTCAAACTTGACAACTTCAAGTAATGTGGATGTCTGCTCCCAGAATTTCTCTGCAGCATTGGTCTAGCACATGGAGTGTGGAGAATTCTTCGGGTTTGTCTATCGAATATGCAGAGTGGTTCCTATAAAACTCCATTTTGTACCACAGTTGCATAGGTAATAAATTAGGAAGATCTCTGCTCCACATGATTTTTAAGTGTCCTGAAAAAGGACAGAGGACTTAAGAAATCACTTTGTGCTTACTGGATAGCATTTCACTGGAGTCCTCCCGGCTTCCTTTATACTCAAGATCACTACTTTTTTTTTTCAGATTAAAGTTTAATTTGGATGATTCATTATAACACACTCACTTAAATTTCTCCAGCTGTATCTTTTAAAATAGATTTTAGGCTTCTTCCTGCAGTGTTTTTTTTTTTTTAATCTCTACTTTGTGAGAGACATTTTAAATTAAAAAGGTTAATCAGATCATTATTATTTTTAATTGCACCAGTTTTCCATGTGATTAAAAGCATAAGAACCCTGCTGGATCAGGTTAAATAGCCATCTTGTCTAGTATTATGTTCTCATTATGTTCTCATATAATATCCAATGATGAGAAACTTATGAGTTATGTCAGAGAGCAAAAGCACCTCCCATTCATGTTGCCTAGCAACTGGTGCCAAGGAGCATATATTGCTTCCAATCCTGACAGTAATATGCAACCATCATGACTAATGGCCATTGCAATTGCCTTATCCTCCATGTAGTTCATCATGGGTATCACTCTGAGATACTGCAAGGAAACTACAGAAATTCATTTAATACTCAAAGGATCATACCTTGGAGGCACTTAATTGAATCTAGTCCCACAGCAAGATTACAGGTTCCTTCCCAATGTATAACCCTAAACCTTCTGGGCAAAATAGTAAAACTTATAATAGAAGTAAGATGTGTTATTAAGAGGAATGGGAATGCAAAGCAGCGTAGTTCATGGCTGCTTTCTAAAAAAAAATGAGGGCTTTGATAATGTTTTTCACTTGAAATAGAATTTGCTGTACTTGACATTCCATTAGAGAAGTATTGTGTCCTAAGTTTTTTCAATGGGTTCAGACAGAGAGGGGGAGAAAAGGAAAAACATTGAATTTAATTTCCCAAATGCCAAAATATACTGTATTTTAAAGAAAGCAAACAAGCAGATGAATTGAAGACCTAATAACATTTAAGATCGCCCTAGATAAATTTGTATAACGTCATTGCCATTAAATGGAAAATATTAAAAAAAATGACAAGTGTAACCCCAAACTAATTGAAAATCTATTTGAAACAGAATGATCATAACTGCAAATTAATCTAGAAAGTTGAACATGGTAGTCTAGAACTCTACGACATTTAGACCATCACAAAGCATTTCTCATTCTTGAACATTCACTTCCAAACAGCTGTCAAAAACTCCTGGAACTACAGTTCAGAGGAAGGATAAAACATTTTGGAAATCTTCAAAATGTTCCATCTCCAGAAAACAACTTTTCTGAAAACCTAATTGGAATAATAATAATAAAATGTTATCACTGTCAGTGGTTGGATTCAAATTTTTTCACTACCGGTTCTGTGGGCATGGCTTAGTGGGCACGGCAGAGGAAGGATACTGTAAAATCTCCAGTCAGAGGTGGGATTTGCCAGTTCTCTGAACTACTCAAAATTTCTGCTACTGCTTCTCCAGAACTGATCAGAACCTGCTGAATATTACCTCTGATCACTGTGAATTCCTATTTTAAATTAATTTAAATCTCTAACAACATATGACTTGCAACCTAGAACACTAGAAGGAATTGCTAGTGATGTGGCTAGTATTATTTCTGAGAAAACATGGAGAACATATAAAGTATGATTGGAAGAGATTAAAATACCAGAAATTAATAAAGATTTATCAAGAACAAGTCTTACCAAACTAACCTTATCTTTTAAAATCAATCATTTTCCTTAATGGAATATCAAGAATGACATGAATGTAATATACCTTGATTTCCATGTATTTCATAACGTACCCTAGGACATTTTCTATGTTGATATGGCTAATTCTGATTGAGCTGAATTTTAGTTATTAGATTTTTATACCACCTTTGTTACTTTATAAGTAATTCAAGGAAACAAACCTATCTAATACTCCTTTCTCCTCCTATTTGCCCCAAAACAACAACCGTGAGGGGCTCAGAGAAAGTGACTGGCCCAAGGTCATCCAGCTGACTTTCATGCCCAAGGCAGGAGTAGAACTCACACTTTTCTTGTTTCTAGACTGATGCCTTAAACATTAGATCAAAGTGGCTGACATAAAAAGAAAATGGATCTACAGCGGGCTCCAAAATCATGTTCGAAGAATGCTTATCTTTTTTGCTCCATCCAGCTGGTATCCATAAGTTAATGTTGAGTGAAGTCACACAAGATCCATTCCTGAATGTCAGCCTTCAAGATTTCTTTCCTTTGCTTTGCATCTTTTGGCTGTCATAAGTAATGGGGGGAAGAGTGGTGAAATAGTTGTGGGAAGTGAGCTGGAGGTTTTAAGAGAATAAGCTGTATAAATTGGGGAGGAACTTTCCTGTTTATGCTTCTTTTCTATGCTATGTGCAGCTCTTTTTAAAAATAGGCCAAGGTCAATGGACAGATGCCTGCATCACCACCTGAAGATGCCTCACATGACATTACAGGCAACTTTTAATTGGATGGATAGTTTGAACTATTGTGGGTGGGAACAAAAAAATGTGATTTTTGTGCTCAGTTCCTCAGATTCAGAATAATGTCAGCTGGTGCTCCATATGGATCACATATCCTTTTATTAATGATGTGAGAAAAAGATGGAAAGAATATTTACGAAATTTGCAGGTGACACAAAACAAGATAGGATGGGTAACGCTGACAAAAATAAAACTCAAGCAATTCTTGATGTTAGAGAAACAAGCTGAAAACAAGAAATTAACTTTTACAGAGACAAGGAGGAAGATCTTCACTTAGAAAGTTTACAGCTGAGGAAAAATAAAAAGTTTAGACTGTTTCAAGAAGAGTTTCCAAATAACAGGAAATATTAGTTCCATTTCATTCTGCAATGCTTAGGTCTTGCTTTGAATCTTCTGTCTGCTTTCAGGCACATCATTTTAAGTATTCATACAAACTGAAACAGATTCAGAGGAGGGCAATGAGGATAATAAGAGGACAGAAAATGGGACTTATGAAGAGAGATTGAAGAAGCCGGGCATGTTTAGCCTTGAGCAATAAAGACTGCAGGGTAATATGATAGTGCTTTTCAAATACGTGAAAGTATGTCACCCAGAAGAAAGTCAAAACCAGAGCTTTATAATTGTAGAGTTCAGAGTATACTGTTGTATAATGATCATGAAGGTAGACTCCAATAGCATTTTAAAAGAAAAAGAAACTCATAACTAGCCAAAAGTAGTTTGGCAGTAGAAGCAATATAGGGAGGTTCCCTTCCCTATATACTGTATTTTTCTGTGTATAAGATGATACTTTTTCTTTAAAATATTTACCTAAAAGTGGAGGGGCATTTTATATACGGGGGTGCCGAGAGGAGAACTGTGGTTGCAAAAGTGCTGATACCTTAGCTCTGCAAACTAGACTCACAAGTGAAACTTCCGATTGTTTAAAATATTGATTTCTGAATTTTGGGTAAGAAAAGTGGAGGCGGGGAATCCCACACATGAAAGTGTCTTATAGATGGAAAAATATGGTATGTTGAAACAGAAGTAGACCTCATTCTCAGATGCTTTAAGATGAGAAGAGGGTAAAGTTCAATATCCCAAATGACCCCTGCCAATTCTACAGTTCTATAATTTTGAGTGTGTGGGGTTTTGTGGCTAGGATATGGTTTCCATGGACATCTCCTTTGGTGCCCATCAGGTGCCTTGCCCCATCTGACCTTCAGTTAATGAAAGAATTGGGAAATCTGATTTAGGGAAAACAAAATTGCAATCTCCAGCTTTATCCTTGCTTTAAAATACCTTTGGGCCTCATCAGCACGGATGGTATCTGTGACTGCTGTGCAGTGTTTATAGCTGCTCAAAAAAGAAAAGAAAGAAAGCAAACTGGAGTGCTTTAGTCTTTAATATAATTGTATTGCTTTATTTATTAATATAGGTCACCACCAGAGCATTTGATTGTACATTATAAGCATATGAAATATAAATATTTTCACTTATCACTAATAATTTATATTACTTATTATTAAATCTGCATTACTATCACTATTAATCTTCTCATCACTCCTATAACCCATCCCCTCCCACTTGTGACTGTATGACTGTAATTTTGTTGCTTGTATCCTTACAATTTTTATCAGCTGTTTTCTAGTATGATTTGATTGCCTATTTGTACCCTATGACCATCATTAAGTGTTATACCTCATGATTCTTGACAAATGTATCTTTTCTTTTTATGTACACTGAGAGCATATGCACCAAGACAAATTCCTTGTGTGTCTAANTTTATGTACACTGAGAGCATATGCACCAAGACAAATTCCTTGTGTGTCTAATCACACTTGGCCAATAAAGAATGCATGCATTCATTCAAATAATAGGTACATATATGTGTGTGTGTGCACATGTATAAATATGTAGTAGCCCAACCAGCTGTATAATTACTGATTAGCTAGGGTTCTCCAACTTTTTTCTCAGGCCTACAGGGAGATACTAAACACTGAATGCTGAAATTTTTTTTGCATGCAAAGCATGCCCTTCCTCCCTGAGCTACAGACTCATCTGAGCATAATGGAAGGCACTACCTTGGAGAGCCATTCAATCAGATGACATCACTCCACCCTCCCCAAAATATATTACTGATATTTTCACAGCTAATGCTCATAAAGCAGCAGATCCTTTCCTTTGTCTGATGGATCCAAGAAATGCTTAAGACAAATTGCTTTCCATTTCATTGAACTGTAAAATAAACAAAAGAAACTCATTCCTAAATGCAGCAAAGGCCAAAGTGTCTCAGTGAATGAAATGCAAATGGCTGGGTTGCTCATCAGCAAGAAAAGCTTTCATTTCCTGAAAATTTGTTCTTTTGATTTTTTTTAAAGGGGAAATGGGGGGGGGGGATTGGATGCTAGTGTGTCAATTTACATAATAAATACAGATAAAAAATAAGAAGCTGGAGAAGCCAAATTATCTGAAACATTTGTATCAGCCCTTTTAATCTAACAAGTGATTCTGAATATCTCTTTTGAATATAAACTTTTATGCAAACTTTGCATCCTTCCTTTATTGGCAAGATTCATTCTTCATTCTTCCCCATCCTCCTTAATCCACTTCATTCATAATGATTGCACCTGCCAATAAAAAAAAAAAAGTCCAAGGGTTTTGCTTTGTTTTGTGTTTTTAAAGCAGCAGCTCCAAGGTGTAGCTGATCTATTATTTTTATATTGTACTCTGAAATCTCAGCAGGCTGATATTTTTAAAAAAATTAAAAAGCAAACATTAGAACCTCTCTGCCAAGTCTTCAATAAAGTGGGTGATGAGGTTTTTTCTCTCTGTGAAAAAAAAAAATCCAATTATTTGAAGAAGGTATTAAACTATGTAAATGTATTTTAATCTGTATCTTTGAAAGAAAACACATAATTAACTCTGTGTCCAGAGTGGCTTATGTTAATAAGGATTGCAAACACAGCAGATTTATAAAACTTTGTTAGATATACCTCTTTGTTTGCATCTGCTGTCATGGGTATGAATAATGCTTGATTTACAATAATGGAAGCTTTTTTCTCCACACACATACACCAACAGAAAACAATATCCCACAACAGCCTGTTGAACATAAAGGCCTGTTAGTGGATTTCCAACTTCTCAATAGGATTTTAAGAGTTTAAACCCAAAGTCAAGGGATTTCTTCCAAACAGATTGACTATCACAACTTAAATCAGAAGGGATTTTCTTTTTTAGCTCCCATCAAGGGTTCTACATTCAAGCTGAAGACATCAATCGCTCAAGGAAAAAAAAAAGAGTAAAACACACACCCAGACAAGTCCAATGAGATTTGTCATGTGTACCCAAAAATGCTCTTAAATATATTTTTCCTTCTCGCTGGGTGTACTGGTAGGATATGCAGTTTTGATGGGATGGAGCTTGCAAATCAGAGACAAGAAGCAAAGAATTTTATTTTTTAAAAGTCAGTGAGTTTTTCCTTGTGTGCATGTCGTAAAATCTCAAAGTGTGACTGGTGCTAGGGATGTATAATTCATGCATAAATCATAGAAGAGACCCAAAACATGTCACTGGATGATACATTACATGTGTAGTAATGCAACTAAAGAGGTGGGGTGCTGTTTTAAACTCCAATTTCACTCCTTTCTTATTCTTTAGCCATCCATTTCTAACTGTAAAATAGTATGCAAGACTGTAATCATTGCAGAAAGACAGTTGTAAGGAATGCGGGGGACCTGCCTTTTCCATTGACTGGTCCATCAGAGAGTCTGCTGCCTGTGGCCCAGCTGACAGTGGATAGAAAGAGACAATAGCAAAGCAGCAAAGAAACAGATCAGTGATTAGACTGTAGGTTCAGGACCATGGAAAGTACTTCTAAAGTAATAAGCTCCTTACTCCAACCCTATGGAGGGGAAGAGGGCCTCCCACTAAAGGGGAATTCACTATCCTAAACAAGACTGCTGATGGCCAGGCAGGCAACATAATAATGCAGGAGCAATTATATGTAACTCTCCTTATGGTCATGGTGAAGGCTGAAATTTGACCTTGAAACTGCAGGTGAACATGTACCTTCCAGGTCAATTCTACGAAGTCCATTTTTTCACCCACGATCCTTGGCTGCTACAACCTCTAAACTTCCTCCTGAATCAAACAATAAGCATTCTAAGCATGTGTGTCTCTCAGCATGTCAAAATATCTGCAAACTGTTTGTCTGTTCTTTTCCAACTAGCCCTTGATAACTGGGGTTGATCACCATTACTTGATGGCATTGGCAGAAAACATGAGGTTCCACAGGTTAAGCAATTCTAAGGACTGCCAATACCCCTTCTCAATTTTCACCCACCTCTCTACCAGTCTAGAGATCACCAGTCATGTCCAGGAACTTGGCTATAAATACAGTTTTCCATTTAAACATTTCACTAGTCTCTTCAAACTTTGTGTTTTCTGTATCTCTGCTTCCCCTTCAGACATCTAAATTCAGTCAGTCTTGATTACTGCAAACTATATAGGGGGGAAATGGACACTCCAAAATCACTCAATATTTTTATCTCAACATTTGGATTATCTTTGGCAACTGCATCCACAGTATATGAGAATCCTGTCTAGTTCCTAAGATCTCAAGTGGTATCCTTGTCTGTCAGTGGGTAATGAGTATGATGCTACTTCTATACAACAGAAGAAATTTTGGTCTGTTGTGGTGATTGTGTAGATTAAGTTGTACTTACATTAAGCTGCAAATGAATAGAAAGGCTTATTCCTGAACCAAATGCCTGTGAGTTCTGGGTGAAACCATGAGTTTCTTCAAAAGTAATAGCATTTAAGTTCAAAATAAATGTTCTCCTGCTACCAATCAAACTGTGTGATGCTAGCTTAATTCTGCATATTAATGAAGAGCTAGAATTTGGTGATAGAGCATCTGATCTGCCTGGAGAAGGTACCAAGTTTAACCATTGGAGCTTCAGCAGTTGTAGGGGATCCTGTTCAAAATATATTCATGTTGGCTATATTAGCCCTGATGAACAAAGGATCTGGCATGGTTTTACAGCAAGTTTGTTTCAATCGTGCCTTGGGAAGAAAAACTCACCTTTGTCAGGAAAGGAAGGATAAGGTAATCCTGGAATCAAGATATATAGGTTTTCGCAGGTACTTACATGTGTGCTGTTCAACTTCCTTCGGGTATTATCCCACGTCATTGTAGTGCTTTTTTAAGTTGTAGCAACGTTTCAGCGAATCTCATCTGCCATCATCAGGCTTCGTGTATTGGTTTGTGCATGTGAGGTCAGGATATCACAGGTGTTGGTTTTAAATTGAGAGCAGTGCCTGCTGCTGTGCCAGGATGTTTTTTTCTACATCCTGATTGGTTGGGAGTCTTGGTCTGTGTTTATTGCACTTGGAGTTTGTTTGATTGTGTTCTGGGTGTCTTCTGTCTGTTTTGTGGCTTTGATTGGGCTGACAACACTCGTTCTCGTGTTGGAGGCTTTTCAGTGCAGCTTGGCTTTGCGTAAAGGACGGCTATTATCTATTAGGAAGCTAGGTTTCATCTGGGTGCCTGGTTGGGGTGTGTTTGAGCTGGAGGTATCAGAGGGAGTCTGTTTGTGCCAGAATGTTTGCCTGCTTGTGGTATGGAGATCTTTCTATTTGAGAATGCAGGCTTCCAAATGATTGACAGTCTGGTGGAATCATCTCTTCTAGTTCCATGCTTTCAGGTCTTTTTCAATCTCTATCGGTTCTCTGATGATTCTAATGGCTGGGGTTTTTCTTCCTTTAGTGGCTAGGGTTTTGGTGCCATTGAAGAGTTGATGTTGTGACTGGTGGTTTTCATGTGTTGGACGAGTGAGGAGGTGTGTTCCAGCTTTTTTTTGTGTTCATCCAGGTGGGTACTTATTCTTCTATTGGTCTGCCCAATGTATGTGGCCGGGCATGATCATCAGAGACCAGATTCATCAACAGCATATTGTCTTCATTTGGCGATCTTCAGTAAGCCACACCACAATGCCAGTAATCATGGCAATGAGGGCAGATGATTGGGAAAAATTTCTGACAGGGGTATGTCATCAACATCTACTTGCCTCAAGTTCATCATCAGTCCTGCAATGAAAATCTTTTTCCCCCTTTCTATTTCTTTTCTTCTCTTAGTTTCTTTCTGTTTTTAAGTTCAGTTTCAAGATGTTGGATTTAACTTTGTGGGACAGATTTGTTTTGACTAGAACGACAGTTTTTTGGATCTTCTACAACTAAAATTACTCAAATATTCTCCACTGACTGAGATATTTTTAATTCAGCCTGATTTTTTTCCATAATTTTTTCCACTGACTACAAATTCCATAATTTTTGACTGAGTTATGTGAATTTTGGGAAGACTGTTTTTTTAAAAAAAAAAACATCTAAAAATAACTGTAGCTAGGCAATATTATTTTGTTTTCTCTGGTTGATTATAAATGGTGATATCACCATCCTTATCATCAACTTCAATCTCTTATTTTAGGAAACATCTACATTAAGTATCTGGCATTTATTAGTTGTTTGTTTGTTAAGTTTATATCTTATGTTTCTTATCAACAACAGAAATAATGAAATCCAACAATACAATGAATATAAAGAACTACATCAACAAAGCAGGCTGAAGGTAAAAACAGCTACTTAAAATTCATTACATAAGGTAGCTTTTTGTAAATAAGCCTATTAAGACAATGATTCAGAAGCAGAGATTCAAGTTTTAATTATTATTGTCTTTAGTATGAAATCAAAGATTTTAAAACCACTCTTCAATAGCTATCAGTATACTGCACAAAACAGCATTCCCCCCTCTAAGCTATCACATAACCCTAAAATATAATAAAAGCGAAACAGCATGCAAGCACAAAACAATTGAAAAACAATAAAAGTTCATGCAATAAGTAGATCAGTGAAAATTCCAAGCAAACAAAGTGTGTGGGGGAGATATACAAGTCACACCTTTATGGGGAAAGAGAATTCAGTAAATGTAAAGGATAGCAATACTGATAACATTCAGACTTATATGCCATCTCGTAGTGCTTTACAGCACTCTCTGGACCAGGGGTCTTCAAACTTGCCAACTTTAAGACTTGTGGACTTCAATTCCCAGAATTCTTCCTCCAGTCATGTTGGCTCAAGGAACTCTGAGAGTTGAAGTCCACAAGTCTTAAAGTTGCCAAGTTTGGAGACCTCTGCTCTAGGCAGTTAACAATGTAGAAGCATTATTGCATTTTTCACCAACAATCTGGCTCTGCGTTTTATGGACATCAGAAGGAGAGAAGGCTGAAAGTCTTGAGCTCCCTCAGAATTGAACTTCAGGCTGTGGGCAGAGTTTGCCTTCAACACTGTACTTTAACCACTGTCCATCAGGGCTCATCAATGAGAAGTGGCAGAAGGTTGCAAGTTTCTCCCACTCCAACTGCTTTTTCTTCCAAGGAGCCCATAGGTGAAATGGAGATCTTGCACTCTGTAGCACCTGCCTGCCCACTCTCCATATTCCTATCTACAGCACCTGCTCAGCCAATATTCCATAGTGCTTGCCTGCAGTGCCCATTCTCCTGTGCTCCATTATGCCCAACTGTGATGCCCACCTGTCTGTATTTATCCAACAGATATGAAATACGTATTTTTGTGAAATTAACTGTCATTTTAAATTGTGTCATAAAAGTGCCAAAATGGTCTTCCATTAATGCTCATATACTAGACATTGCAATTCCTAATTCCGTGTTTCTGTTCTTAAATATCTAATATAATCTAATAATATATCTAGCAAGGATTTGTAACTACTTATTATAGCCTTATTTGGAAAGAATATATAAATCTCTTAATTCTAGGTGGGGTATGAAGTGCTTAGAGACATCAATCTTTTCCTTGTCATTTTTAAGTAAAGCTACTGTCACTCCCCCCTCCTTTTTTTAGCAAATGATTTTTTAGTTGTGATGCAACTCCCTAAGTAACAAAAGTAAATTTTTAAAAAACCTACATGTGGTTCCATACAACCTATCAACATCCACATTTTACCCAAACAGAAGAACTGCCTTTCATTTTTCAAATGTGGAGTCTTCCTTTTTATTTTAATATGAGCAAAAAGATCATGGTGGTTGGTGTGTTGTTGTAAGTAAGGCCTTCCAATCAAAAGAGGAGAATTCCAGGCCTCTCAGGATAAGCAGACCTTAACATCTTCTACAACACGGTTGTCAAAATGGCAGCCTATGGACCAGATGTGTCACACACAGGCCACGCCCATCCTGGCTCCACAAAGGTAAAAAACATTGCAATATGTTTCAATATGTCATGTGACGCGATCGAATTTGACACCTGTGCTCTACAAGTTTTTCTTTCTTTAGCCCTGGTCTCAGAGGCTATGGAATTCTAGGAGCTGAAGTCCACAAGTCATAAAGGGGCCATAGTTCCTCACCTCTGCTTTAAGGGAAGTAGTTAAGAAAGAACCAAGTCATTAAGGGTACAAAGGAAAAAGTGTCACATGAAGGAGACAAAAGAAATAGGGCCTGAGCACATGGAAAACCCCTCCCACATCCCATGAACAGCTATAAGACTTGAGAAGCAACAAAGCCAGGGATTTGGGGGGCGGATAAAAGAGGTCCTGAAATCTGTCCCATTTTGGATCCAGAGTTTCCTTCCTGCTGGCTAGTGCCTGCCAGCCTAGTTGAGAAGGACGTGTGTAATGGAGGAGTATGTAGGGAAAAACAAATATATATTGTATGTATTTTTTTCACACACTCCTCCATTACTCATGTCCTTCTCAACTAGGCTGTAAGTTTTGCTGTTATTTTAAATTCACTGTATTTCCATGAATTCTAAATCTTGTCCTAAGTGAATACCTACAGAAGTCAAAAGTGAGGCTTGAACTAGATAGCAAATAAGGACTGCCTCTTAAGTTTCCTTATGTGTTCCCAACTTTTTATTCAAGCAGAAAGCAAATCTATAAATGAATTGTTTCCTCAAGCTTGTCAGGCACATAAAATTACCCGACAGACTCAAGTACATCACCCATTTAAGTCAATGTTGGGGTCTCATTCAAAGAACTTTGAAAAACGTTCTGATGGATAATGGAAACATTTTATTTTGCAGACACTTTCCTATCCTTGGTCATTTGTGTATTTATGCCTCGGCTCTGTTGAAGCATTTTATTTTCACATCTAAAAAGATCATTTCAGGGTTGAGCAAACACAGCACATTCAGCCGCAGCTGGAATACATGTGCTACAGTTCATTCTTTGGAAAGTTTATGAAAAAAAGCTGACTTGGTTTTGAAATATTAAAGGGTCTTCTGAAGGCAGAGATCAGATGAGAAATGTTAAATAAAGAGGCTGATCTGGTTGAATACATAAAGGATAAAATATTTCTTCTTGTTGTTGCTCCTGGGAACTTGTTAGCCCAAACCTCAAAAGCCATTGGCAGAACAAAGATGTTCCACTTCTCTGCCTCTACTGCCAGAATATGGTAGAGCAAGGGAACCACTGAGTTAAACAGCAACGCCTTGTTGTAGCCATATGTTGGCATAGCAGTAGTTGTCTTTCTTCAGCACATTCAGCAAAAAAGTTCCAGGTGCTAGCTAAAAAAAAAAAAATCAAAGGAACTGCTAAAGGAGATAAGCATGGAGTGCTGAGTGGCTCAGCTTTTATAACCAGCAGTGCCTGGAAATCTCAATTCAAACAAAAAAAACCCAAAAACCATGAAGATCCAAATCTGTAGGGTGGAATTTCACAGACATGATATTACTCTGTTAGGTGGCAGATAATAATGATAGATTAGATAGATGAGAGATTTTCTGGGAAGCTGACAGATAGATAGATAGATAGATAGATAGATAGATAGATAGATAGATAGATAGATAGATAGATAGATAGATAGATGGATGGATGGATGGATGGATGGATGGATGGATGGATGGATGGATGGATGGATGGATGGATGGATGGATGGATGGACATGGATAGATGATAGATAGATAACAGATGACAGATGACATCTGACATAGATGACAGATAGTGATAGATAGATAGATAGATAGATAGATAGATAGATAGATAGATAGATAGATAGATATTGAGAGAGAGGGAGGAAGGATAGAGAGAGAGAGAGATAAAGAGATTGATAAGAGATAGATATGTAGATATAGATAGCAAGATATAGATACAGATAGATAGAGAGAGACAAGACAGACAGACAGACAGACAAATAGATAGATAGATAGATAGGTAGGTAGGCAGGCAGATAGACAGCTAGATAATGGACAGATTGACAGACACATCCCATGCACAATGTAAAAGTTAAAAGTGTGCATTACACAGGTGGTCCTCAAGATGTGACCATTTATTCAGTGAGCATTAAAACCTATGACACTGCCAGACAAGGGGGACCTTATAATGGGTCCTTGGAGTTCTCGCTGTCTCAGTATCCCTGTGATCACATGATCACAATTCAAGCATTTGGTAACCAGCTCATAATTATGATATCGCAATGTGATCCCAGTTTCCAACTTTTCCTTCTGGCTTCCTGCAAGGAGTCATCGGGGAAACCAACATGAAGTTGGAAGTCATGGTCACCTGAGGTCCTCATTTAATGAACCTTATGACCCTGACTTAACTATGGCAGCCAGGATTGCCAGAACTACCATCAGTGAACAATGCTGCCATAGAACATCACGCTTCTCAACCGTGTCACTTAGCAACAGCACTTCTGATCTCATTTATCATTGTAACATGAAGACTACCTGTAACTATTTCGAGCACCTGTCCTGTAGCTGTGACTAGGAACCCTATTTAGGTGTGATTCTCAGAAATACTGGATACGTGGAATATAAGGACCCACATCCAGTCATGTGTTGAATTAATTGAGTTTGCATTTTTACTGCAAGGAATGGAAATCATAGTTCCATATGTGCCCAGCAGCAAGAAAAGCCCTGCTGTGTAAAATGCTATGTTGCCTTTATTTTGAAAGAGACAAGCCAGAATAAAGTTCTATTAATCAGACGAGATTGTGCACATTCTTCCTTCTCTTTGTGGGAACTGTACCATTAATTAAACAAATGTTTGCTTTGTACCTGCTTGATGTGCTTTAAAATTCAAAGGGAAGATAGATATGGTTATTGGTAAACCTGCCTGTCTTGAATAAGGGTTTTACTGTATGACCTTCTAGTCTTTCTGTAAGAAATTTAAGGACTTGATGATGCTTCTGCTAAAAACATTGCTCTATTCCTAACCTTCCCAGGGATCATTTTATTAAAGTGAGATTAAAGAAACACCTGAAATGCCCACTTTAAGATGGAGTTTTTTGTGGATTGAGTGCTTAGTCATTACTACCTGTTGATGTCTTACATTACACTTAATCCTCAGGGATTCATTTCATATCTGTCCAAACTGACAAGGAGGAATGAAAGGAAAAAAAAACATTTGTACAGTAATAGACTGCAAAATGGAGGTTAAAATGCCTAAACCCACCATAACGGCTGGGGGAAGGGAGAGCCAAGAGCAAACCATCAAAAATAGGGGTGAGCCACTGAGAAATAAAAGAGAGGTGAACCATAATATTAAGGAGCTTGGAAATACCCATCCATCTTTTGGCATTACTGTTCCTATATGCAAAGACCCTACAGTTGGAACTAAACTGAGGGCAACTTCAAATCAGTTCTATGGTTTGTTTGAAGGTAGAAGATTGGCTTCTGTTTCTATTTGATCATTCACCACCCTTCACAGCACCTCATTCACCAGCAATTAACAGAAGGATGGTGACCAGAGTTGCTCATCCTTATTATTCTCCCTTTATCTCTCTGCCTCTCCTAAAATATAGAAAATATATCTGGCTTTTCACAAATCTGGGAATTTATTGATCAGATTCTAACCTCAGGATCTCAGGAACAGTTTTTCATTTCTTTGGGAAAAGAAGGATGGTGATAATAACAAGAGTTGGAAGGGACCTTGAAGGTCTTCTAGTCCAACCCTCTGCTTGGGCAGGAAACCCTGAGGCAGAAAACTCAGTCAGTATTCCATACTGTCCAATCTCTTTTTAAAATCTTCCAGGGTTGGAGCATTCGCAACTTCTGAAGGCAACTCATTTCACTAATTAACTGTCCTAACTGTCAGGAAATTTCTCCTAAGTTCTATGTTGTTTCTCTCCTTAATTAGTTTCCACCCATTGCTTCTTGTCCTGCCCTCAGGTGCTTTGGAAAACAGTTTGATTCCTTCTTCTTTGTGGCAGCCCCTGAGATATTGGAATACTGCTATCATGTCACCCCAGTCCTTCTTTTCATTAAACTAGATATACCCAATTCCTGCAATCATTCTTCATATGTTTTAGCCTCCAGTCCCCTAATCATCTTTGTTGCTCTTCACTGCACTTTTTCTAGAGTCTCAATATATCTTTTATAGTGTGATGATCAAAACTGGGTGCAGTATTCCAGGTGTGGTCTTAGTAAGATTTTACAGAGTAGTATTAGTTGATCTTGATTCACTTGATCTTGATTGCATCCCTCTCTTAATGCAATTTAGGATTGCATTGGCTTTTTTGGCTGTCACACACTGTTGGCTCATATTTAATTGGTTGTCCACTCCATGGTGACCAAAACTGGATGCAATATTTCAAGTGTGCTCTTACCAAAACATTATAAAGTGGTGGTAACACATTGTGTGATTTCTATTCTATTACCTCTGTTAATGAAGCTTAGGATTGTGTTGGGGGGGGGGGTTGGAAGCTGCAGCACACTGCTGGATCATATTTAAGTGATTGTCCACTAGGACTCCAAGATCCTTCTCACAGTTACTACAACTGAGCCAGGTACCACTTATTAATCATCATTATCATACCTTTTTAAAATGAATAATTTGCTATCCTTTCACATCATCCAAAATCAACCAATGACGCCTCCTTCCACTTAATAACAGTGCCAAACTCCCCCCATTAACTTCATGAAATAAACAGTCAAAAGAATTAACATTCACAAAGTTGTGTTTCCTCAATATTCCTTCCTATAATTAAAATATATTTGGAGGCGAAGATGAAATATTTGAAATCTTTGGTAAGACTTATCTGACTTGTTATGTTTTCATGATGGCACATTTGTCATTTTGTTAAGGAGCAATAAAACCCAGAAATTTTATTTGAGGGATGCATTCATAATGGCTTTTCACACTTACTTCACAATGATACAAATGTGATGAAGGAGAAAGTGAAAGATGGATTGGGACCAACTCATTTATCTATGTCTACTATTTGCCATCCTTTTCCTTTGCCTTATTGGTTTTTGCAAGAGGGTAATGAGCAGATCAGCATGGCTGTTAAATGAGGTTGTCTTCATGAGAGTAAAAGGGGAAGGACTTTGAAGGGAAACATCTTAAGATGATGAGGATAAAGGAGAAAAGGAGAAAAAGAAGACTTTCTAAATGCTTACCTTCTGCAATTGGAGACTTTATTGATGAATAATTTAGATGGCATCTTAGCTCGTCTCCATGTGCAACAATGTTTTCTGATTTAATTGTGTGTTTCTGGATCAAAAAAAAATCCACTACAGGCATGATATGAAAATATTCTGTTTTATGAAAAAGTTCAATAGACAGCATGAATATTGACAGTGTATATTTCAGAACTTCTTTTCAACCTACCCCCACCTCCTCACACAGAGTCTACAACTTGTTTTGCAAGAACCTACCTGCCATTCCATTAGTAAAGAATTTGCATAGTAATGAGAGAGGTTGTCAGCATTCAGATATAGCCGATTTGGAATGGAAACCTATCCTAACTCTAAGGCACAGTTTCTCCCCAAAGTTTCAGGAAATAGTAATTAATGTGTAGTTTTGTACGAACATAAAGCCCCTGTCACACTGCACCAACGGATGCAAAGAGGATGTAAAATGGACAAAAAAGCTTGCCATCCGTTGGTTAATGCGATGTACTCACTGCCTCCGTTTTGCTTCCTCTCTATCCGTCCAGCATCCGTTTATTGACGTTTCATCCGCTCAGAAAGTTTTGAGCTGCCCAAAACTTTTGAGCGGAAAATGTATCCAATACATCCGTTCTGCATCCTCTAGGCATACGGCGGACATCCGTTCTGCATCCATTATGCATCTGCTATATCCGCTAGGCATCCACTGTGCATCCGCACAACTCAAATCCGTTCCAGCGGTAAACGGATGCAGGGAGGAAGCAGAACGGACATGCAGCGTTAGTAGCACGGATGGAGAAAGGATGAAAGCGGATGCAGCTCATCCGCTCTGCATCCTCTACGCATCCTCTACGCATCCTCTACGCATCCTCTATACATCCGCTCTGCATCCTCTATACATCTGCTCTGCATCCTCCCCACGTCCGTTCCTTTCCGTGTTATCCCCTCTGCTTATGCAAATTTTTGCCCCTTTTGAGAGTGGATAACAACGGATGGAACATTTTGCTTGTCCGTTGTGTCATTTTTGCATCCGTTGGGCAGTGTGACATGGCCTTAATACTGTGGTCTGTCCCCAGAATTCAGTTATTGGCCCCAGAAATACCAAAATAAACTTTTATTTTCTCAATGGCAATCCTTTTGATTATTGCTAACTCTGTAACCAGACAAGCCCTATCCCTAACCTTTACAATTCCTTTGTTCTATGTGTAATTTTTTTCCTATTGTCAATTCTCATTATTGTTGCAGACTTTTGCTTTATAAACAGAGTGGTGAACCTTATCAGGGAAAGCAAATCCTATCTCCCAATTTTGCCTCCAACACATTAAGCCCTACAAGTTTTACCGCCTAATCAAAAGTGTATGCCTTTAAAGATATACAGGTGTTCCTTGACTTACCATCATAATTGGGCCCAAAATTTATGTTGACAAATTTGTTGAGTGGATTTTTGCCCCCATTTTACGACCTTCCTTGCCACCATTGTGAATCACTGCCGTTGTTAAGTTAGCCACATGGTTGTTAAGTGAATCTGGCTTCCTCATTGACTTTGCTTGTCAGAAGGTCCCAGGATTGACCCTGGGACACTACAATCATCATAAATAGGAACCAGTTGCCAAGTGTCCAAATTTTGATCACATGACCATGGGGGTACTGTAGCTGTCATAAGTGTGAAAAATTTGGAGAGTAAAATTTGGAACTTTGTTGCTATACATGTTGACATCAGCAAGACTATTGTATGCACAAAAATGGAAAGACACTTCAATACCTACCATGGAAGAATGGTTGCAGAAGTTGATGGAGTTGGCTTCTGAATTTCGTGCTTGATGTGGAAAGGAATGTAATTTTGACTTTGGGTTTTATAGATTAGATTGATAGCTCTTTATAGAAATGACTTGTTCATATTACTATGGAAAAACAAAAGGCTGTGATTTGATGCTAATGTCTTGGAAATAGAAATAGAATAACAAGAGTTGGAAGGGACCTTGGAGGTCTTCTAGTCCAACCTCCTGCTCAGGCAGGAAACCCTATAGCTTTTCAGACAAATGGTGGTCCAATCTCTTCTTAAAAACCTCCAGTGTTAGAGCACCCATAACTTCTGGAGACAAGTTGTTGCACTGATTAATTGTTCTAACTGTTAGTAAGTTTCTCCTTATTTCTAGGTTATCTCTCTCTTTGATTACTTTCCACCCACTGCTTCTTGTCCTGCCCTCAGGTGCTTTGGAGAATAGTTTGACTCCCTCTTCTTTGGGGCAGCCCCTGAGATATTGGAACACTGCTATCATGTCACCTCTAGTCCTTCTTTTCATTTAACTGCAACAGAGAGAGTCAATGCTTCTTTTTCTTTTCTTTTCCCTACCTCTCCTCACTTCTCTTCCCCCTTTCCCTTCCCTCCTCATTGCTCTCTTATTTACTTTTGTATTTTATAATACTTAATAACCTAATAAAAATATTTCAAAAAACAATGTGTGAAAAATGGCCGTAAGTCACTTTTTTTCAGTGCTGTTGAAAAACAGTCAAATGACCTGTTGTAAATTGAGGATTACCTGTACAGGCAGATATAGGTTTCCATATAATCAAGATCCTTGAGCAATTAGGTTCCCAGCCACATCTGACTGTTGATGTGCAGGCTTCCAAAGTAGCAGAACCTGCCAGTCAACACACATATCTTGTACTGAAGGCTCAGGAAAGGTCATGCGACATCAAAGCCATGTCAGAAGAAGCAATCTCACTCCTCTGATGCCAGATTCAGGGAAGGCGCAAGACAATATGTGTTTGTGATTCAAGCTTCAAGGGCTTTGAGCTTTGAGATTCATTTCCAAATAAGATTCGTTCCTGTGCTATAATGGAGGAAACACAAAAATGCCTGCAGCTGCTACATTGTTTTTTTCCATAGAATGGATGTAAATAGAAAGGATGATCGATCTTTTAGAGCACATTTCCCCTGCTAAGCTTCAGCTGAATATGTTCAAGAGTTCATAGCAAAAAAATTCTGAAACATTCCCCCTTTGCACTTCTTTTAAGGCAGAGATGAGGAAAGGTGAGCAAGGAGAATCTCCTTGTAGTCCAGCGAAGAGTCCATCTCTTGCCTAATTAATATGGCAAGGGTCTTACTAAACTTAATAATGAGCCCTTCTTTCAATAGTTTTTTTTTAAAAAACAGGTTATTGCTTTCACAGGCTTAAGCCCCAGTCACACTGCACCAACGGATGGAAAGAGGATGTAAAACGGAGAAAAACACTTGCCATCCGTTGGTTAATGCGATGTATCTGTTCTGTACTCCCTGTGTCCGTTTTTCATCCTCTCTATCCGTCCAGCATCCATTTATTGATGTTTCATCTGCTCAGAAGGTTTTGAGCTGCTCAACGCTGAGGATCACACACTATTAGAGCATAGAGAAAATGTATGGCCAATCGCGTCGATCTCGCACATACACCGCTAGGCATCCGCTAGGCATCCGTTTCTGCATCCGTTACGCATTCCGCTAATAATCCGCGTAGGCATCACGCTTTTGCATCCGTCCAACTCCATCCGCTCCAGCGGTAAACGGATAGCAGGGAGGAAGCGGAATGAACCAGAACAATGCAGATGGATGCCTAGCGGATGCAGCATGAAACAAAGCATTTAAAGACGGAAAAAATGTTCGCAGAGGGACGTATCTCAGATATTAAGGATATCTGAGAAGGATGCTAGAGGATGCAAAAGGACACCTGGGGAAAACTCTAATACTGCCTATAAAAAGGGGGAGCAACTCACCTGATCTCACTTTCAGTCCAGCAGCCTGCTGTGCAGACCTCTGCAGCCTTCATCTGGCTCTTGCTCTTCCACAGCATCCAGTCATGTCCACCGTGGATCCGTAACAAAGTACTTTTGGCAGCCACCATTGTTTCTACAACAGTGCGAAGCCATCTACAGGCTCTGCGAACTCTACTAGCGGGAAGAAAAAGAGGTGCCAAAAAGCATCTGGTCCGAAATGGATCGGGAGAAGACGCAGAGTACGGACTGTAAACAAGCTGATGGTGGAGCTCAGGAACGAAGACACTCGTGAATTCCAGAACTTCATGAAGGATGCTACCAGCCATGTTTGAACGAAGTTGGTGCAGCGGCTGACACCCAGGTTGACCCAAGGCAGAACAACAACTTCGGCCCAGCTGGATACCTGGCTAAAGGGCACTCACTTCTGCGCCACCTGGCCTCAGGGACCACCTACAGGAGGATGCAGTATGGCTGGAGGGTGCCCACACAACATAATCAGCATTTGTGTCGAGAAAGTGGTGCAGGCGACACATCAGTTGAAGAGATACCTGGAAGAGCTCCTCCAGTGCTCGACTGAAGAAGGCTGGAAGAAAGTTGCAGAGCAGTGGGTATCAAAAGTGGAACTTCCCCCCCACACCGTTGGAGCATAAGATGGCAAAGCAACGTGGCCTGCAAAGCCGCCAGCGCAAGTTTGGGGACCACTTATGATTCAAACTACAGGGCTTCTTCAGCATCAGTCTCTTCGCCATGGTCGATGCTGACTACAAGTTCATGTACATCGATGCTTTCAGGCAACGGTCTCATTTCAGATCCCAGGTATACAATGCCAGTCACTCAAGGAGGGGCTGGAATGCAACCTCAATCATAGGGTTCCCAGATCCAGACCCCCTCCCAAGACACGCAAGATGTGGCCCTACTTCATGTGGGGATGATCGCCCTTGCTCCCTCAAGAACCCTACCTCATGAGGCCCTACCCTCCAGAACTCCTCACTCGTGAAGAGAGGAATCTTCAAACTACAGGCTGTTCCAGGGCAAGGGGCGGTGTGATGGAGACACGGCCTTTGGCATCTGTGGCCAAACAGGTTCCAAGTACTTCTCACATCCATGCAGCATCTACCACAGACCCGTGAGGAGGATCGTGGAAACGTTGCTGCATCCTGCATCGAATCTCATGTGCACACTCGCGCTACCGGCAGTGCTTTCCAAGACAGGCTTCGTTGACCTCCAACAAGGCAGTTGGGGACATTGGAAGCCTGGGGAATGGAGGCAAGGGCAAAAAACCTGATAGAAAACTGAGGGATGTGCAAGGCCCACAGAGCTCACGTGAAGGGGAAGAAGCATCGCAACTTCTCTGAAACACTGTGCAATCCCCCAGCTGGAGGCAGTGGAGTGCAAGACAGGATGGATAGATCTTAATGGAGGGTGCTTCCTTCAGCCTGTCTCATCACACTGATGAGATTGAGGCCTTGTATGTTGATGTAGCCCGCTATCAATCGATCAGGGCGTTAATAAAAGAAGTTGTGTTTGTGGTTTAACATGTGTGGATGATTCAATTATTAATTGATAATAAGGGCCATGGGTAGGACGCCTGGGAGTTGTGTGGAACATACAGTCCCACTATGCTGCACTGAAGGTTTATCTATCCACAAGTTATTACCCGATCCCAAAGGTATCACCTGATTCCAAAGGTATCTCCACCCAAGGTATCCTGCCATCCCCACATCCATTACACCATGGGTATCCCTGACCACCACACTGCTATCTAACCCATCCCAAGCAACATGCAAAGGCTAACCTTCAAAGTTTCCACCAAGACTTTATTATAAAACAATAAATGAACGCAAAGTGTGTGAACAGAAGATAGACTTTATTAAACATCAAAGCTATAAAAGAAAATGACCCAAGTCAAGTGTCCAGAATAAATCCACAGGGTAGCCACCCGCAGTCTCTGGCACTCCTCATTGGTCACTCGAGGTATGCCCAGTCTCAGGGTGAAGGGTATACCCCAGAAAGTGTATAGAAAGAATGGGAACCTCGTCAAGCTGGGTCATAACTCAGTTGCAAACCGTCCTGGCATCCTCTGTGGTCTGGGGTGCCGTCCGGGGGGCAGTCTAGTGGTGCGGAGTGAGAGATTGACGCAGATGCAGCTAGTGACACACGGTGGTGTTGTCAGCAAAGCTCCTGAGACAGGCTGGTCTGCTCAGCCACCGTGATGTTGAGTAGCCTTCATGCCATGAGGTTGTCAGCCGACCAGTGAACCGCAGCGAAAGTATGTAACATGAGGCGGGCTTGGACGGGTTGTGGGTGGAGAAGGAGCAGTGTAGTGGGGCATGTCTGGTTTGCAGCTGAGTGAGGGACTGGCGTTGCTGCATCGGGGTGTAGCGGGTCGAGCATCGAGCTGTCAGTCGGCATCATGGCGTGGGGTGGAATCGGTGGGAGATCGGGTGGAACCGGTGGCAAGAGTGTCACCGTGAATACTGACGTTGGTGCCTGGACATGGGAAAGGGCTGCTGCATTGTGCTGCACTGACCTGCACTGGTAGCCAATAGCCACTGTGGGTGAGCGATCCTGTGGAAAGCTTTGGTAATGGAGGTGACAATCACCGTGAGAGGTGGGAGGAGGCATGAACCTGGACTTGGGTGGGAGCAGCGTGACTGCTCAGGGGATGGCTGTAAGGAGTTGATGAAGCAAGCCTCCGTGGATCCGAGTTCTTCACCACCTGGTAACTTGGGGTTCCACCATGTCCACGAGGTTCTGGTTGATAATAGGTGAGGAAGGGCTTTGCCGGTTGGAGGATGAGGAGTCAGTGTGGACCAAGCTACAGAGAGATGCATCTCATAGCTGGTCCTGGATGGTGTCTGATCTCCAGTAGGACAGTGAATGGCTCTTGCGCACCCCACATACTGTCTGGCTCTCTGCCTTCTGTGGACGGTGGAGCTGGGGTGGATGCGGGTAGAGGCTGTGGTGGATGCGCGTCTCCTTTCTCCCATGCACACGGGAGTCCTCCATGTGCTCCACCACGGTTCGAACAGCTTGTCCTCGGGGTTCTCCGCCGTGGACGCTCCACAGCACTGCTTGAGATCGGACGCTAGACTCGGGAGGACTGACTCTCACAGGACTCGGTCCGGAAGGAGGACGGTGCGAGGGCGGAAGCCGTAGTGAGAGGGGCTCGACTTGCTCCTTCGGTGGCGGATCTCACCCCTCTCAGGAAGCTTGCGAAACCTGGCATTGACGTAGGTCCTTCTCTGGTCCGTTCACTGTTAACCGTGGCGGCAGATTATCGTTCAGGGCAAGCTTCCCGACCAGAGTGTGCCATGGCTTCCACCAGCCGAGGAGCACCTCTGAATTTGTAAGAAAAGCCCCCCATGATTCTCCCGCCTTCTCTCTTCCAAGCAGGCCTGCTTCCTTTTGGTCCCTGTACGCCGGTGTCGCCTATCCGCCACAAGATAGTCATCTCTCTTCTCAGCCACTCAGCACCTCACCTCGTGTTCCCTCTCAATGGAGTATTGCCTCCTCTCCTGTTGCATATGCCTTCCTCCCTTTGAGACGCAATGGGGCCCTCATACAGAGGGGTCCATGTAGTAGGGGCTGCTCCTCCACACCACCAGCAGCAAGAGCACCAAGCAGGATCATCATCATCAGTCAATCATATCATCATCATAACCAGACGAGGATCCTAAATATCATCAAGCTGCAGTCAGATCATCATCATCATCAGCAGCAGCAGCAAGCACCAGCCAGGATTCAATCAGTTCAGCAGCAGCAGCAGAGTAGCAGCACAGCAGCACAGCAGGACCAGGATCAGCAGCAACAGAGTAAGCAACCAGCATCGCCAGCAGCGCAAGTAGCACCAGCAAGCCCAGCAGGACGCAGGAGCAACAAAGCAGGACGAGCAAGTCCAGGAACACGGAGCAGATCCGCAGGACCAGCAGGACGAGGAGGTCAGCTTAGCAGAGTACGGCAGCAAGCAGAAGCCACCCACTCCAGGACAGCAGCCAGCAGAGTAAGTACCAGCAGAAGCACCAGCACCAGGAGCAGCCGCACGCAGAAAGCTCTAGCAGCAGAAGAGTGAAGCCCCAGCAGCAAGAAGCCCAGCAGAAGCAAGAGTCAGGGAAGGGGCGGGAGGGTGGCCCTGTCGCCTCTTGCAGGGATGGCGGCAGTTGCTGAAGGCTTTTGCCTTCTTACCCCATGGTTGTGGGGTTTGCTGGCGCTGGCAGGAGGGCTGGCAGGCACCAAGGCTGGCAGGAAAGCCCACCAAAGTGGCCCAGGATAGAGCTGGCAAGGAAGGACTGGCAAGGAAGCTGGAGGAAAGCCGGCAGGAAGGCAGGCAGCAGCAGGCACAGGCTGGCAGGTTAGACTGGTGGCAGGGAGGACTGGAAGGAGGCTGGCAGCAAGGCTGGCAAGGACAGGCAGAGAGCAAGGCTGGGAGACAGGCTGGCCATGAGGCTGGGAGACAGGCTGGCAGGAAGGCTGGCAGCAAGGCTTGCAAGCAAGGTCTTGCAGGCAGGCATGCAGGCAAAGCCAGCAAGGCTCGATGTATCGGCAGCCAGGTCTTTCCCGAATGGTGACCTGCTTGTCCTTTATATCGCCGGGGTTACGCAATGCATCCCCCGCATAGAACAATGTGACGTCGCATCCGTTTGGGCTTCCGCTGTGCGATCCGCTAGGCTTCACATGTGCATGCGCGCTCAATCCGCTGTGCATTACCACTGTGCATACCCGCTTCATCCGTTCCGTGTTCCCGCGGTCTGCATCCCGCTGTATCTCATGGTCCCGTACCGTTTGCTGAGTCCCGGAAGCCCTGCGCATGTGTCCATCCGCTCCCATCTGCTTTCCATCGCTAGGCCTTTCCATTCCAGCATGCCGCTTTTCCATCCGCATGGTCTGCGTGCTCCCCCCATTAAGTCCTTTCCGTGTTAATCAGCGTCTATGGTTATCGCAATTTTTGCCCCTTTTGAGAGGGATAAAATGTAATCGAGAAAATTTTTTCGTCGGTCCGTTGTGTCCTTTTTACTAAATGTTTGTTTGCTCCGTTGGGCGAGTGGTGGACATGGCCTTTATAGTGTGGCACAAGTGGGTGGGATTGGGCAACTTTTTTACTATCACAGTTTCTGTGGTGTGGGCTTGGTGGGGCATGGGCAGGAGCAATCTCCATTTTTGTGTAGAATGAATGGAATCTATAGAATCTCCTAGTCCACCCCAACTTTTGGGGGATGTTCTTCTGCAAAATCCCATTCCCTCCCCATTCCACTAACCTGCTTTCCCAGCTCCCGTTTCTCAAACTGTGCAGTTGCTTTCCAGCTCCGTTCTCCTGTGCAGGGCAACAAAAGAAGACCCACTGATCAGCTGGGACTCAGGAGGCAGAGAATCAATGGGGACAGGGCCAATCAGAGGTTGTATTTGCCGGTTCTCCGAACTACTCAAAATTTCCACTACCGGTTGTCCAGACCTGGTCAGAACCTGCTGAATTACCACCTCCATTGTGGCACTAAAGAGTGATGATTGATGGTACAGATAATCCTTAACTACAACCTCTACTGAGCCCAAAATTATTGTTGTGAAGTGAAATATTTGTTAAGTGAATTTTGGCTATTTTACAATCTTTCTTGACATATTGTTACACGAATCCCTCCTGTTATTAAGTTGTAAAGTGAATTTGGCTTCCCCACTGACTTTGCTTGTCAGAAGGTCGTAAAAGGTAAATGGCTTGACCCAGGGATGCATCATAGATAAGGGTCAGTTTCCAACCGTCTGAATTTTGATCATGTGACCATAGGGATGCTGCTACAGTCATGTAAAAAACAGTCATAAGTCACTTTTTTCAGTGCTATTGTAACTTTGAATGGTCACTAGATCAGGGGTGTCAAACTTGCCATAACATGTTGTCATCACATGACATAACACAACTTTTTCCCCTTTGCTAAACCAGGGATAGGCATGGCCAGAGCATCTGGCCTGCAGGCAGCGAGTTTGACACCCCTGCACCAGATGAACTGTTGTAAATCAAGGATTACCTATATAGATTTCCTACCAGTGGTGGTATTCTACCGGTTTGGCCCAGTTCTGCCGAGCCGGTAGCAGCGATGAGCAGTGGAGACCGAACCGATTCTCTCCTCCACTCTGCTATTGGGCCCACCCACCTGCTTGGGCTCCCATACTCACCTTTATCCTCTGCTTTTGAAGCGCAGCTGCTTTGCATGCCACAGTAGAGTGCCACGCAGTCGCTGCTGAAGCGACCAGGAGAGTGCAGGCTTGTAGAAGGTGAGTTGGAACATCTCTGCACTGTGCAAAATGCACATTTGGCACACATGTGCATGCAAAGTATCTGCACACAGACAAACCTTCCCACCCAGCCACACCCACTGAACCAGTGGTAAAACTTTTTGAATCTCACCACTGTTTCCTACTACTAGTTCCTGAGTTTTTGGCATAGTCATTTGGGAAACTAGCAAGGCTCCCTCATCTCTAATAGGATTTGATTCCCATTGTGACTCATTAATTCTTCATATTAATTGATTCAGAAACTGACTCAGCAGAAGCTAGTTGGTGTAATGAAGTACAGCACAATGAAGCCAGACAATTCAGCAAAAAGTGGCTTAGAAGATTGGGCCTGATGTTATTCTGCCTGGCATGATTTCACTCACTGTCAAAAGAAATAAATCTGTCCCAACTAGGCAACATTTAAAACTAGGTTTAAGCCAAGAGTACACACTAGGCTAGATAAGACTCATAGCTGACCTGAAGAAAGAAGCTAAGAATATGACTGATGTCTAAAATATTGCTAACCTTTCTATCCCCCAAAAAAGTCTGATAAGTAATAAAGTGGTACAAATATCTGTATAAAATTATTTGGTTATCAATGTCAGAAAAGCCATCACACTATTCAGTCCTGCTTCCCCAAGAATACTCACATTTGGAAGTGATGTTATTACATTATATATATATATATATATATATTATATGCTTTGTAAGTGCCAGAAAACACATACTGACTTGTCAAAGCACTTTGAAGGACTGCAAAGGACTACCTAGGCTTGGATCATGAATCATTTTTACACATTGTCCAAAATTTCCAAGGGGCAATAATCAGGCATAAAGTGTATGAGAATATTTTCAGAACAGATGAATATTCACTAATGGTGCCTGAAATTAGTCATGGATTTCCGAATCAAGCTGAAGAAAATTTGCCCATCGTTAGCTGCAGAGTGTGAGTGGCAGTAGGTTCAAACCCCAGATTTGCATCTGATGCATTGCATTATTACTTTGTCAGTTGTGAATGTTCAGCCCATCAGGTCCTGTTCTTCAAAGATGAAAAGATGAAACCCCAGTTTCATCAGACCTCTCCTTATCTCCCTATGTCTATTTGTAGAGCATTTTCATTAACTAGGCATTGTATAGAGATCAACATACACCACAGACAAAGGGAGTCTAGAGGCTAGAGGAACAAAAGAGAGATCAATTTGTGAGGTCATAACAAAGAGGTATGTTGTCTTGCTAACAGGCATTTATAACCAGTTCTTGCCAGCTGATCTTTGTTTGCTGGTATTGCTGCTCAGATGGTGGCGATGCAATTACCCACCAGTCTTTGCTCCTCTTGTTAGAGCCCCAGTGACCTTCCCTTTATGTTTACTGCCACTGAGAAACCAGTTGTTCAACTGCATAATATTGTCTGTATGGAGGGCAAAGTTAGGTTCCTGCAGCTGCTTAGTCTGTGGCTAATGGCTGGGCCAGTCTGGTCCTCCCCTTTCCAGGGTATTTTTTGTAAGAAGGAAGCAATGGGGGCATACTGTAATCCATTCCATGCTCCTAAAGTAGACCCACTAGTAAAAGAGAGAAAGAGAGAGAAGGGGAGAGAGACGACGATGATGATGATGATGATGATGATGATATGATTGTTTGAGGTGACTGGGAAGGAAAGAAAGAAGTGCTTTAACCAAATACTCAATTAAGCAACCCTGTGAAAGATATTCTAGGACCTTTTAGTCCTCAAACTAGTAATGACTATGGGTATAAAATATCCATTACAAATTGTCTCTTAAGCAAAATGACATGATCTGATAAAACAGAATCCAAACATATCTCGACATGAATAAGCATGTGAGACTCAAAATCAGCAGGGGCCATCCTGAATTATTTTGTAACTTAGACATTACCCCCAAAAAATAATGCCATATATTTAATAAAATTGCATACAAAGAAAGAATCCATTAGGGAAAGCGGTGCCACCTAAAAGGCATATATTTACAGAAGTTGTAGAAAAGAAAGCCCATGCAAGGGTACAACAAAAGAGATGACAAGAGATTCAATCTCTTGAAAGTTATGTACAAGTATGCAACTATTATTCTGCAATGTAAGTTGAGAAGATGTTTCTGTGGGGGTTGCTAAGACCTAATGTTAACTTGATGACACATAATAAATCTTTCAATCATTCAGAGGAAGTTGCAATGAGGGTGAGAACTATGAGGATATAATGAATTGTCTCTTTA
Source organism: Laticauda laticaudata (assembly GCA_004320025.1). NCBI lineage: Eukaryota > Metazoa > Chordata > Lepidosauria > Squamata > Elapidae > Laticauda > Laticauda laticaudata. The sequence continues at coordinate 28,707 of BHFT01039936.1, forward strand.
AAAAACTAATTTGTGGACAAATTGAACAAACTGGTTTTCAAATGCCTGTCATATGGATTCTTATTGCAATTAGATTAACCTGTACCTCCCCAATAATATAAACAATGTTCACTTTCCTTCCGTCTTCCTTCCTTCCTTGGTGAGATAATTTCAGCAACCGTATGAACAGGGAGGTCTCCTAAAGGCACTCAAGAGTGACTTCTGAAATGTTTTCAAAGTAATCATTCTGAAATGAATGTACTCTATTTTCTTTTTCTTTTTCTTTTTTTAAAGGAGATGAAATGTCTCATATACATGACCACATAAAATGAAGGGCAAAATAATCTCACTAACTTTTTTTTTATTCTTTGGTTGCATTCACACCTCTAAAGCAGTAAAATCAGGAAAGATATGATTAAGATAATGACAGTAGTGATACATCAGTGTTGAAAGACTTACTTGTTTTCAGGAGACAGTAAAAAGAAAGAAAGGTATAGCATCAGCAGTGTTTACTTGTGCATGTTGCTCCATGCCTTCCAATAGCTATGATACCAATCCTATATGTACAGCCTCCATCCTTGTGTTGCTCCTTACAGATCATGGGAGGTCATGCACAGTCCATGACTAGCAACCAGGATGCTCTCAAGTGATCCTCTATGAGGCTGAAAGCTTGCTTGCTAAGTTCCTGTTTCCTTGACAGCTTTAATGAAAAAAGATTTAGGCAAGAGGGAGAAGACAATTTCCAAAATGGGATTTTGCTAATAGAGTTGAGGATACAGAAGTTGTGCCAGAACAATTATTTGGTAACCCCTCCCACACGTGTGTGATTGATGTATAGGAAACTGCTTTGGGGGGGTTACAGTTGATCTTCATCCCAGAGCAAACTTTATTTTACTCTAGAATGGTACCTTGACACTCAACTGCTTTGAAACTCATCAAATCTGGTACTCAACTCATGGTGACATGAAAATTTTGTCCCAGTATCCATCGTTTGTTTGTTACTCAATGCACAAGCTGGAACTTGTTGGTGTTGGCTGCCTTGTGTCTCACTCTACATTATTTCTTATGGGTGAAATGTTTTTGGTATTCATCATTTTTGGTACTCATCACATCTCTGGAACCAACTAAAGATGAGTACTGAAGTACCACTGTAACAATCTCTCTTTGTTCCATTTCCCTCTTTACAGCTGTTTGGGCTTGGATTCCAATCTCCTATTTCTCAGCCAGGTGATATCAGCAGAAAATTGCAGGAGTCAGGCACCTTTTTTTGGATACACCATGATGCTTTCGTTAATGACTTGAGTAGAGACTTCAGAATCTGTCTGATCTTTGAATTGAGCTGATAGTCTGAATTGAGGCAAGCCTTCAAATTAAATCATCTCCCCTAAGGAGATTGAAAATTCTGCTATGGCATGTTTGGGATGAGCATTTGCAGTCACAAAGTAGAGGTGTATTTCCAACGCTTGTCTCTTGCAGTATCTTGTGTAGGGATGAACACAGGGACTGTGTTCTCTTAGATGAGAGTTTTCCAACTTTTCCTGTGTGTAGGCAGAATGGCAATTTTTGGAGAAGTTGCTACATCCATCATTCTACCATCTTTTCCCTTCCCTCCTGAACATACACTGAATATGAATAGCCAGTCTTCTTTGTAGCATCTCCAATTTGGTACAATTCATGTTTAGGTTTGTTCTCTTCAGCAATGGTTTTGTATGTAAAATAGCATCTTTCCCACTTGCTTACAAAACAGTGGCATATTGTACAGGTTTTGCAAATGTGAATATTTTGTTTTTTACAATCTTATGATTGTATGATTAAAATCTTATGATCCTGATCAGTCCTCAACATATTTAGAATGTCTGAAAAGAAGAACCCTGTAAAACTATAAAAGGTTCTTCTGATTTATTCAGATACCATCTAGGGCAGATGGAGTTTGCACTACCTTGTGGATAAATTTAACTGCCATCACATTTCAATGTGAAACAATGGAATTCTGTGAAAAGTTGGTGGGGAAAAAAGTGGGGTGGGAATCCCTTTCAGTAAAAAGCAAAAGAATAGCAACTACAGAAACAGAGGTAACTATCTGTGTGAGCAACCTGTTTATTCTATTAAATTTCACAAGGAAAAAAATGTGGTTGTTTTTTTTAATATATAAGTCTTTCGAAGCATTCTGATCTTCAGACACTTTTTCACCACTTCTTCAATTGATTTTTTTTCAAGTATACTCTGAATAGAAATAAAGACATCAATCAGAAGGATTCAATTCTGCTCTCTGTTTGCAGATACCAGCTTCCTGGTTGTTTCCCCCAAAGAGGAGCCTTTGATTCCTCCTTCTATTTTCTCCCCATCTGTTTCTCAACAAAAATATTCATTTGGGCATTGAGATCATGGATGAAGCCAGCTAAGGAAATATACATTTTCTCTGCCATCCTAAGCAACAAACTTCAGAGATACTGGTCTTCTTCATGCAAATGAGAAATTATAACCCCTTGGATGGTCTTCAATTACAGCAGCCAATTGCCCCAGTCAGTGAAGATTCATAGTAAGAAATGTTGTTCAATGGTGTCTGGAGGACCAAAAGTACTTTACCCATAAAGCATTGAGTAAGACAAGACACAGACTGTGAAGTTAGGAGAACTGCAAGGAACTCTGGACCCTGATTGTTGTTCTAAGCCTCAAGCTAAGAATCAGTGATCAGCCTGCCTCTTGGACAATTCATGGGATCCCAAAAATTCAACAGGGCCCATTAGCTAGGATTGAGTGATAGTAACTGGCCCAAGGTCAACCAGTTGGCTTTGAGCCTTAGGCTGGATTAAAAACTCATGGTCTCACAGTTTCTAATCTGATATCTTAACCACTATACCAAACTAGCTGATTTAGTCCCCCCCATTTTTTAAAATTCTGATTTATACCTCATAAATTTATATTAAAGTGTAAAAGAATCCAGTCATTAAGTTCAGTCATTAATTTCTTTTTATATGATGAAATGCTGTGATAGGTCAAACAGACCCTGCAATAGCATGGATAGCAACAATGAATGGAGTGAGCTGATATTGATAGTTCTTGAACTGCAGAAATTTGGGGACATTCATATACAATTAGGGAAGGTTTATTTTAAAAAGGGTTACTTCAGGTTAAATGACATTGAAATATTATTTCAGTTGCATAGGGATCTATCTATCTATCTCATATACACTGCGGTAGTAAAATATGGAAGATTCTTTGTGTGCAAATTTTCAGGACATTTTGAAAAAGAGTGTATTCCATTTGTGTGACCCATATGTATCTCACCTTTCCTCCCAAAACATAAAGCAGTATATGTGGGATTCTCTTCTCCTATCTTTTTTCCCATAACTACCACTTTGTAGAATAAATTGGGCTGGCAAAGAAAGAGAGAAAAGGAAGACTGGCCAAAGTCATCTGGTGATCCTACATGGTCCAGGAACAATTTGAACCTTGTCTTAGTAGCATAATTTAATCATGACACCACACTGCTCCTCCGTAAGAATATAAGACACTGTCAGAGATCACATTGCCTTTGATAAAGAAAGACCTACCCTTGAATGAACAGCGATGAGCGCACTGCCAGTGTAATCCCAGTGAATCAACAGTGAAGCAAAGTTGAAAAAAATGTCTAACTATGATCTTAGAAAAATAGAAGAAACATACCAACTTGGATAGGTTTGCTATCTGACAGCATTAAACAATTCTGTATGTTTAAGGAGCAAGATGGCAAGTTATAGGGAGTGAAGGAGGCATCAAAAATTTAGGACAACTAATTTCTATGGTCATGAATGCACCATTAATCCCATGGAAACTTTCTGGAATGGGGTCACCAGCTGTTACCAAATTACACACTCTGAAAACATCTTCTCACTTATATTCTCCCTGACTGGCTTGAAATTATGGTGATTAATGTCCTTGTTGTCTAGGGAAATTTGGCCTGATAAAAGATATGCACTTCTAATAGACAGAGTAATCTTTGTTGGCAGCTAATGAAGATGCTGCTTGGAATCTGGGATGGTTGCGTGGTCCAAATGAAATTAATGGTAATCAAAGGAGCTTCCCCAAAGAGAGGGAAAGCAGCTGGCATCAAAGGGGACAAATTCTCATCTTTACTGAAGAGGAGCACCTGGTCACATTTGCAGCCTCACCTTAAAATGGATCAAATCACATTGAACAAACATTAAGTGCGGTGTTTGAATGAATATGCTGAAAAGTTCTAGAAGGAAGAGATTTGAGTGAACTGGATTAATGGTTCTTTAAGCAATTATCTGTGGTTAAAAAGAAAACAAGAAAAGAATGGGTTATCTCCAAGAAGAAGGTTTGTTATGCAAGAGGAAAGCAGCCAAGGGATTCTCTGTAAGAGATGCAAAATGGAAAAGGACTTCAAGACACTGAAGAAGTGTTTGGGCTAAAAACAAACAGCCTTTATTGTCTGAAGACTGTAATTGTAAAGAAAGTATTATAATACTTGGCTTTTCTTTGACATTTCCCTGTCATTCACAATAAGGAAGAGAAAGAAGATACGGAAAATACTGGTTTTGTGTTTTCATATGCATTCATTCGTCCATCCATTCATCCATTCATTGTATTAACTGCTTTTCCATAAAATACAGCTATCAAAACTGGGATCGTGAACCTGATCAAGCTGAAGCCCACTTCCAGACAACCTGGAAGCAGGTTTTTATTTGCCCAAGGCAAATGGGATGAATCTAATTTCTTCTATTCTAAATCAAAAAGCTCCATAAAACTACAGTTCCTGATCTGTTTGTCTGGCACAGTGCAAGTGGCAGGGCTGGCAACAGCTGCTCCCAAACAACAGAGCTTCAGTTTGTTTATATAAAACATTGCCAGGATATGGTGCTGAAATCAGAATGACCCTTCTGGTTTGGGTACAATTGGTTATCCCACAGGAGGGTGAGTGAGAGAGAAATCTTTCCTTTCATTCAATCAGCTCCACTGTACTTATATATCCCTCAATCTATCTTCAGTCTCTAAAATTTGCCTCAGATGTTCTTTGCCATATGAGCTGGCTTTGCTACATATTTCATCACCTCTATCATCATCATCATCATCATCATCCACATTTCAAAAATAGAGAATACAAAAATCTTGACTTTTATTTTTCAAAAAGCTGTCATGCTTCATGCCTGCACCTTTTCAGCAATTCAAATCTTTGAATGAAAAACAACTTTCTAACCATTGGAGAATTCCCTAATCTAGAACATAAAAAGGCAGGGTGTCATTTTTTTCCTTAATCCACTTTTCTGATCTAGAGTGTGGTTAACATTTGACATGCTTGGCAGGTGTCCATAACAAGCTGGAATGCCTTCAAAATGTTTACATATAGACCTTGAGTTAACTGCCAACAAGACTATTCTAACACTGCTTTCTCTTCATTACTGTACTTTCCCCTCAACTTCTTTACATGAGTTAGAGCCATTGTTTGTGTTAAACCAAATGAAGCCTTTTAGTTCTTTCCTGTGTTTGGATAAATTAATATTAATTGCTGATAATGACACAACGCCAAACGATTAAAACGAGCCTTGCTAGTGCTGGTAGCTATACTGGTAGCCATACTCTTACCAATCTTCAAAATGTGGGAGAAGTAGATGGTGATGGAAGATGTTTTAAGATATATTTGTGTGTGCATGCCAGTAAGGATTGACAGCATGTGAAAAATCACACCGTGTGTCAGAGTAGGGATAGAGCTCACTTTATATTCCTAGTGGGGTTTTTTTTTTTGTGTATTTGTATTATTGATTGGCAGAGTAAAAGGGAAGCATAATTATTGTGGAAAGTATAATTCTGCTGGACATGAGGCGTTTCCTCTGAAGTAGTTTTAACCCATACAACTGTATGCCAACTACAGGCAATCCCTGAGTTATGAGCATTCCCTTAGTAAACATTCAAAATTATACAATCAGCGCACCCTAGATTTCCAAACGAGGTGCAAAACTACAAATCTTGCAACACCACGGCAATTATTCACCCTTATGAATAACTGCAGATTCTCTGCCACATTCATCCGGGTGAGGCCTCTGGATGGCCGAATGGTGCTTCCAAGGGGTGGATCTGCCTCTCAGAAGCTCCATTTCAGCTGACAAAGTGGGTTGGGGAGGCCTTGGGCTAGGCAGGTAGCCTGTTCCATCAGTAGGCCCCCACCATGGCCACCCTGAAATACTTCATATGCACTTAATGACCCTTGTATATTCTATTAGCGAATGCATGGGTGAAAGGAGGAAGAGAGTGATCTGATTCAAGATATGAGATTCACTCCCACAAATCCCTGTTTTACAAATGGAATGGGCAGGCTCCATTCCATTCGTAACTCAAGGAATACTTGTATTTACATATATTCTTCCATAATGAGATTCTTATTTGGTGGCATTGCTTTATTAGCCATCTGCCTCTGATAAGGCAAGAAGTCCATTTTCCAAGAAAGTTCAGTCAAGTATCTCAAATCCAGTTTGGACTGTATTTCATCCATTGGTTTTCCTCTCAGGATCTAAAACAGGTGATTCTGATTAGAGCAGAGGATAATTTTTCTGGTTTGGGGCACCACTGCAAGATCTCACGATATTTTGGGTGAAAAAAATGCATTTCAACCTTCTGAAACATTTGGGAGGGATCCCAATTGGGCTTTGGGAGGGATCATTAGTAATATATGGGAATAGTGCTGCTGATACCATTTTGTTTATTCCTGAATATACAGGTTGTCCTCAGTTAATGACTGTCCTGTTTCAATGGCACTGAAAAAATAGTTTACAACTGATCCTCAAACTTAGAATAGTTGTCTTAACAATACAGATAGTCCTTGATTTACGAGCACTACTGGGAACCAGAATTTCCATTACTAAGCAAGGCGGTTGTTGAGTGAGTCACACCCAACATCTTTGCCAGAGCTGTCCAGTGAATTGCTGTGGTTGTTAAGTAAATCATGCAGTTGTTAAGCAAATTCAGCTTCCCTTACTGACTTTGATTGCGAAGTCAAGGATGGCCTGTAATAGATTTATGGAAACTGGCCTTTTCTGGTAGAATCCCTGTGACCTTAAGCATGATCATTCTTTACTGTCTTTGAGTCCTCTGCTGCTTTCCTAAAGTTTTGCACTTCATCAAGTAGCCGCTAAATCTAGCACTGACTGATTTATTCCTGCCTAAAATCATTGAGAGAGAGAAAGGGAAAGAGGAAGAGGGGGTAAGGGAGGGAGGGAGAAAAAGAGAGAGAGAGGAGAGAGAGAGAGAGAAAATGATTTTTTTTTATTTCCCTGCCCTTCACATAATCTGATTGGCTTTTGTGGCAGCTGAAAAGAGAAAGTGGCTGATAAGAGAGAGACAATCATAGCAGGAAGAGCACATGCTAATGTAATCAGGGGCTCTAAAAGGAAGTGATTTTGACAGATTAGAAATTATAGCTTGGGATGGGATCCCACCCAAGTTGTCAGCCTCTCTTCCGGCAGTAACAGCAGGCTCAGTGAAACTTAAAGATTGTTCTCTCAGCTTGTTGTGTTCTGTCACACCAGCCTGTAACAGAAAGCTGATGGATTTCTGACAGGAAAACCTCAAAAGCAGGAGGTAAAGTCTTCCCATTTGGCATCTTAATCTTTGATTAAGAATGCAACCTGGATGATGCCATTGGAAAGGCTTGAGGGTTTCCCTTCCCCAAATGAAAAATGTAACTCTAATTCAGAGTTCCTTCTCTTCTTTAATTGCTGATTGTTCAAGGACACTTTACTCCTTAAGGATGGCATTGGCATGCTGACCTTGAAACAAAGATATACTAATCCTGATTTTTGAAGCCTTTTTTCTACCCAGGTACGCATCTCTTGGCAGCAGAGTGGGTCAAAGCTGTGAAGGTAAAATGTGCGTGTACTTATTTTTCCATCTCTCCCCAACTCATTAGTGCCCATTAACAACCCCCTGAGGAAATATAATGACCAATGGAAAAAGGGCAAAGCAACCCTGAATGAACCAAACCAATGGTGCAGATAGATATTATCCACCGGCAATACTAAAGTAGAGAAGCTCAGCCATTCAGGGCATCTCCTAGGAAACCACTGGATCACATTAAAAGATATTGACGTTAACATAAAGAGAGCTGCATGATGAAGAGCATGAATCTGACAGAATTGAGGATGGCTTTCTAAATTCAATCATTCTGAATCCTAACCTCCCAAAAGTCATCTGTGTATATCTTTCAGCTTAGAGGCTTTCACGTTTTGTCACCATTACAAAACAAGGGATACAAGGTTTAAGTAAATGAAATGCTTTGAAAGGGGAAAGACCAGAGTACTCACCATAGGTGCAGTGAGAAATAAATACAGATTGGCTGAGACCTGGAGGTCTCTCTGTCTGGGCCTTGGGTCAGCGCTGGGGATCCCCACATGCACACACTTCTGACACCCCAGATGTAAGAGTCAGACAAGCAGAGAGCACTCTGGAAGCTGGTGACGAGACAGGCTTAGGGAACCTTCAGCTTGAGTTATTCCTTCAAGCTGAATCACCAAAGTAATCTGAAGCGTCAGCTGGAATTGGTGCTTTTGAATTGATTTGGCAGGTAATGGTCTTTTGTGCATGAGAACGCTATAGCCAGGCAAATCCTTGCTTTGACACGTGCAGGAACCTACACAAACCATTTAAAAAAAAAAAAATTGCTGCAGCAGCTGCCTCTTTTTCCGAACATTTCCCAACTCTCCCCACACACATATGTGCAAGAGAAGTGACTGTGGTGTACTCTATGTCCTCCTGAGCATTTGAAGGATTTGCAGACATTTTCTTTTCAAAAAATTAAACTGAGTTGATGATTCAAATCTCAGCTTTTCAAATCCTATGAGACCTAAGAGAATAAGACAGCCTAGGACAGGATGACTGAGGAGCCCATTCAGTGGGTGTGGGTGTGATATTAAGCTAGCTTTCCCTCTCTCTCCCCCTTTCTCTCTCTTTCTCTGTGTTTGTGTTTGTGTGTGTGTCTCTGTGTGTGTGTGTGTGTATGTAGAGACAGAGAGAAAGAATGTAGAAATGTGTGTTCAAGTACATACATGTGAAAAACAGGGTATTATGGCCAGGGGTACAATTCAACTGGTATAACAACCGGTATAACAACTGCATGCTCCGCACTATAAAAAAGCAAATACTTACTTCAACTGCAGCTGAAGAACACAGCTGAGGCATGGCAAACTGCTCTGCCACGCGAATCAGCTGTGCTCTAACAGAAAGACATAAAGCGCAGGAAAGAGCAGTGACAGGTGGGCAGAGCCAGCTGATTCAGTTTGGAGCCAGCTGATCATTGGAACAAGAGGTTCGCCCGAATTGGATTGAACTGGGAGAATCCCACCCCTGATTATGGCTCTAAACATAAGAAAAGAGTGAGACAATTGCAGGCAATGATGATTTTAAGAGAAGGAGAATTATGGGCCACTAAATATTTCTCCCAAGGTTTTATCCCTGATATATAGAAATTGATTGATTGATTATGTGCCATCAAGTCATTTTTTTACAGCTAGTGACCCCATAGGTAGATTTCCTCCATAGTGATCTATTCCTAACCTGATCTTTCAGGTTTTTCAATGCTGAACCAATCATCATTTTAATGAGTCCATCCATTTTGCTGCTGGTTGTTTTATTCTCTTTCCTTCCATCTTTTCCAGTCTTACAGCGTTCTCCACAGGTGAACTAGGTGATTGCATAAAGTAGGATAATTTGTACCTCAAGTGAGAACTCTGATTTGTTTGAAGATCCATCCATGTGTTTCCTTGTTGTCCACATTATATTTTCTCTCTCTCTCCCTCTCCCTCTCTCTCTCTCTCATATTTTTTATTAAAGAGGTTTTTTTTAATGTAAGATAAAAACTTAAACTAATATAGCAACAGCACATAGACTTGTATACTGCTTTACAGTGCTTTACAGCCCTCTCTAAGAGGTTTACAGAGTCACCCTATTTCCCTCAACAATCTGGGTTCTCATTTCACCAACCTCGGAAGAATGGAAGGCTGAGTCAACCATGAGCCGGTGGCAGTGAGCAGTGAGTTAACCCTACAGTACTGCATTCTAATCACTCAGCCACCATGGCTATAAAGTAAGATTATTCAGTAAGAAAAGGAAAACGACAACAGCAAAAATGAATTCAAGCAACTGTCTGCAGAAGTACTCTCAGGAGTCTTCTCCAACACCAAGATTCAAAGGTGCCAATATTCTTCATTTCCTGCTTCTTTAAAGTCCATATATAGGAATGCAGCTTCTCTTTGTATAATATCCATATCGTTTTCTTGGAAAACCAGACAGAAGTGATTTGCCATTGTCCTCTCCCAGATTGATTTTCTCCCAGTCTATCCTACAACCTTGAAAGAGTCCTGATTGTCCTAGCTTTAAGAATTAATTATTTCCAACTCTATTTAATTTTGGGGCCAACCAAGGTTGGCTATGTATGTTCTGCCACCCACTGGACAATTGTCTGATGCAGCATCAGCCCTAAAGAAGAGTCCCAAGAACTTGGATACCTGCTTTCTACTTTGCAACATTGGTAGCTGTTCCTTATTTGGAGTTTTCCAATATAGATGTGCACCACGATTGCAAAATAAAATATGATTTTTTTTACTGAGGGCTTTTCCCCCCCATTCATATGGAAATATTCTCTCAAACCCATTACATAAGAGCTTATTTCTATTCCAATTACACTCTGCCCTTCAAGCCCACTTTAGTTGCTTATTTACATTTTAGAATTACCTACAGCCAAAGAAGGATGAGATTGAGATTATATCCTTCAAATTTGGAGCCAAGCGCTGCAAACCAAAATTTTGAGGAACTGTTCCTGAGCTGGGAACAATTGATATAAAGAGGGTTTTGTTTTGTTTTTCTATGAAGTATTTCTTTACCGAGACGTTGATACTTGTACTTATTATCAAACAGACATATTCAGACATAAGTGCCTGCTTCCCCTCTGTTCACCCTTACTAAGGTTGCTAATAGACAGATGGCAGCACATGAGACACAAATGGCTTTTTGTTGTTTGGGGGAGGGTTTGTGTCTGTCTTCTGAGTGGGGATTGCAACAGAGGGCATCTTCTCTAAATAAGTCGTTGTCGTCCCATGGCAAAAAAAAAAAAAAAGACACTTAGGTCTNAAGTCGTTGTCGTCCCATGGCAAAAAAAAAAAAAAAGACACTTAGGTCTCATCATTTGCTGAAGTTCAGATTGCTCGCTGTAAATGTCGGCCAATTTTATAGAACATCAGAACGATAAAAGAAACAAAGCCAGTCAGATAATAGAAGCACAAAAGGAAGATTTGAAGTGGACAATCGAGTTGTGCCGTTCTTCTAAATTATGAATAGCTGAAGGGTTGGGATTTTGTTTGCTTGTTTTTTGGCAACCAAGTAATTCACTTCCACCCAAACAAACTGACAGCAAGTCTTAGACAGTAAACCCGAAGAGGATCTTTAACCATCAATTTAAGCCGAAATCATTTTTGACATGCAAAACTTACCACAGTCTCATTGTACAGAATGGAAGTTATTGTAACAGTTTCAAATTACAACATTAGGGTTTATCGAATCAGCAGGGAGCTTTCAGGGCTGGGAGAGAAAAGTCAAATTATGGTCAAGAATGGTAAAAGGCAAAATGGGGGGGGGGGGGGGNGGGGGGGGGGGGGGGAGAGAAAAGGCAAATCAATGTCAGGTCCACAGTCCTAAAGGCAGCAAGGGCTATGGCATCAAAGATTTGGCTCGGCCAATGGGCAGGGTAGTTTAAATTTAACAAGATCAACCTTGAAAGGTATGATTTAGAGCAAGATGATCTTGCTTCCACCTCAATGAGATGAAGACACTTGGCTGCTTATAGCAAGGGACAAATTGCTGCCCAGCTTCTGTTCTACATATAGAAGCTGGCAATGTTACAGTATTTCAATGCAGGTATTCCTTGACACCTGTATCCAATTAACTTACGTTTGAAAAAAATGACTTGAAACCCATCTTCTAACTTAGGACCATTGCTTCACTCCTGTGGTCACAAAATGGGTGCTTGGCCACTGGCTTGCATTTGCTTTGGCTACATTCATGTGGCTACAATTTATGACCTTCCCCAGGTGGCTTCCATCAAGCAAAATTAATTGGGAGAGCTGGGTTTATTGAACAACTGCATGATTCACTGGAACATCCATAAAAATTACAATGTGCCAGTAACTAAGAATACATAGAAAGAAGATTATTAAAGAGAGATTCAATCTAGAATTAAGGAGAAATTCCCTAACAGTGAGAGCAATTAATCAGTGGAACAGCTTACCTTCAGAAGTTGCAGGTGCTCCATCACTAGAGGTTTGAAAGAAGGAGATGGACAACCATTTGTCTGGAATGGTATAGATCTCCTGCTCAAGCAAGCAAAGACCTTCAAAGTCCCTTCTAACTCTGTTATTCTATGTTCTATATACCAACAGAGGGTAATATTTGTTGCTCAGGGTTGAAATGAGGGGTCCCTGGTGCTCTCTGAGCTTGCAGACCCTAACTAGGTAACATCATCACTGCTACTTAGGGTAATGAAACATCTGCAAGAAAACAAGTAAGGTCAAATAGCACCAATGACCCCTCCTATGTTCTATATAGTTGAAAATGTAGTAAAAAAAAACAAACCCAAGCAGGTTAAAATACAAATACGAACTGATGAAGCCTTGACACATACCACCCCCAGGTTTAACTGCTGTTGAAAAAAAAGAAAGTACAGATAATTGATGTAGCAATACCAGGGGATAGTAGAAAAGAAGAATAGGAGATCATGAAATATCAAGTTCTGAAAATCAAACTTGAAAGATTGCAGCATACACCAGTGATTTCTCACTGACATGTATATAATAATAATAATATACTAAACTTGTATGCCGCCTGTCGCTCAGCAAATCTGTTAGTTCTGTTGAAGGGATGTGTGTGTGTGTGTGTGTGTGTGTGTTTGCACAGGCACGCACATGTCAGAAGCTTCCATGGCAAAAGGATTTGCTGGAGATATCACTGTCTTTCATGTCCCTGTGAAGTTGCCCACTGAAGTGGTATCCATTAATCTACCCACAGTTGTCCACTTTCAAATTACTGGGTTGGCAGGAGCTGAAGCATGCAATAGCAGCTCATCTCACACCACTCTATTGAGTAAAACCAATGCATGAATTAAACTAATTTAAAATGAATTAAGAATGAAAGTCTGGTGAAAAGATTGACTTATCTGCTCTTCTAAAGGAAGGGTCAAGATTGAATCGCTTTGCTTCTTTCAAGCCTTAATGCTTTTCAACTTGCCAGTTAACTGGAGGAAGGGAAGTAGGAAATGGAATGCCAAGAATGTATGCAGAGATCATGAGAGCATGGAAACCATCAAAGTCATCACTGCAGGTGCTTGAGAAAGGGAGGGACTATTCCCATAACAAAAAGACATCTCATAACTGGACAATGTGATCACCCAGGGGTGGGGAGAAAGGGAAGCTACTGTTCAATTCAGCAAATATTTGAGCAGGAAAACCAGAGCTGGTTTTGTTTCTTTAGTACCAATATGGTGTATCAATTAAAGTTTTACTTTGGGGAATACAAATCTCCTTGTTTGGGGTTCACTAATCAGATAGTTGACAGGAAGAGAGAGTGGGAGTTTCAAAGGAGTTCATGTCCCAACCTGGGAGATGACTCTTCTTCATTCCAGATTACCAATATGACTATGGGAGGCATCTTCAGAAGGACCTCTCTTGTACTTCTTAAGGCTTGAGCAGGTTCACAGTAAGAAAAGTGGACTTTACCTGATCAGGATCTGAGCTGCTTCAGGCTTGTATATCAATAGCGGCACTTCAAACTGAAAAAAAAATTCTCAACCAGTGCAGATATTTCAGGACACGCACCAAATGTTCCTTGTACCTTCTGCAGATGGCAAACTAGCCCCATTTGCAACTTCTGGATATTTTTCAAGAGCAGCCACCTGGATAACTCATTGTAATTGCAAAGTGAAATATATTTGAGGCATGAATGACTGTCCTCAATTCTAACTGGTTCAGAAATAGTTGAAGTGATGCATTTATCAGAATTGTACAAAAGCACTTCTGGGTCTCAGTAATATGCCAATCCAGTGGAAATTGTGGATCAAAGTGCACTCCTAACATGCAAACCAGCTCATTTAGGTGAGGACAATTCCATCTAGACAGAACTCCACCTGTGAGTCCAGTTTCCTATTCATCAATAGCACCTCCATCACATGCTTATTCAATTTCAACCAGTTCTCCCTTGTGAAGTTCATCATTGAATTTAAACAGAATTGAAGTTAAGGGCCTGTCACATAGGCCGACAGATGCAAAAAGTATGTAAAAAGGGTTGTTTAGTCACGCTCTCAAAAGTGCCCCAATTTGCATAAAGCAAGAGCAGACAACAACGGAAAAGTGAATGACAGGGAGGAGGATTGTAGCCAGATGTAAAGTGGATGCTCCATGGAAAGCCTAGCGGATGGAAGGCGGATGGAAGCAGATGCACATCGCAGGCTGTCCGGTGGGAGCATAGTGAAGGTGGATGCGCAGAGGAAGGAGCAGATGCGGAGTGGATGTGGACGCGGATACAGCGGATGCATCATGGACTCGCCTAGCGATGTCCTAGTGGATTGCCTAGCGGATGCCCTAGCAGATGGCAAAGCCGTTCACTGCGCCATCGCGGGGAGGATGCATTTGCATTCAGCCCCCGGGATATAAAAGGATGCAGCTTCGCAAGGAGGTCACCAATTCAAGAGGAATACTGAAACTGAAACTCTGCTGGTGCTGCTCCTGGTCCTGCTGGTGCTGCTGGTCCTGCCTGGGTGCTCCTGGTCCTGCTGGTGCTTGCTGCGTGCTTTACTCTGCTGCTGCTTCGATCCTGGGTCCGTGTGCTGGTGCTGCTAGTGCTGCTGGTGCTCTGTGTCTCTGTCTCTGGTGGCCTGCGTGACTACTGTGCTGGTCCTCTGCCTGTTTGCTGCTGTTGTTGCTGCTGCTGGTGTGGTGGTGTGGTGGACCAGCCCACTAGAACGCTCAAAGCCCTTCTGGATTGAGGGCCCAGAAAAGCCCTGCCAGAGGGGAGGATGAAGGTTATACGCGAGATAGGGAGAGAAGCAGTATTCCATTCGCAAGAGAACATGAGGATGAGGTACTCAAAATGGCTGAGGGACAACGTCGTACCCGATGGCAGAAGGACACAGGCTCCTCTCGAGACACCAAGAGAAGCAGGTGGCTTGGAGGAGGAAAGGCGGACAGAGCCTGGGCTACACTTCGGAGTGTCCTCCTCGGTGTGGTGGAAGCACATGCACACCTGGTATGGGAAGTGCACCCTCAAGAAGTCTTGGCCAAAGCCGCGGCAAGCTCACCTGGACCGGGAGACCTACGTGTGATGGCAAGTACGCTTCTTGGAGGGTGAGAATCGCCATCCTGAGGGAGCAGCCCCTTTGTCTAACCCTCTCTTCAGGCAAGTCCCACACGAGAGCCAGTCCTCTTATGGCCTAGAGTCAGCTTCTGTGTCCAGGCACGGTATCTGTGGAGGCCGCATGACGGAGACCCCCCCGACAGCTGCACTCCCCCGTGGTGGAGCGTGTGGAGACCCCCTGACGCAGTTGGAGCAAGATGAGGCCGCTGACACCAGAGACCAACCACACCCCACCCAGCTCGACCTCCACAGAAAGCAGGCAGAGAGGCCAGACCGGAGGGGCAGAGCACACTTGTCTGCTGGAGATCGGGACCACCATCAAAAGCATGCGTAGATCTCCTCTCTCAGCTGGTACACACACGACATACCATCCTCTAACAGAAGACGGCAAAGCCTTCCTCACCAACGTCAACCCACGACCTCATGGACATGTCCGTAATCACAGTACAGGTGATAAGGAGAGATCACAGGTCTTCTGCACAAACCCTCCCGGTCCAGATGAATCCTGCCCATCCCAGTCATCGGGTCGCTCCACCCCAGGTGATGTCACATGCCCTTCCAAGGCTTTTCCACAGGCCCGCTACCTAACCAAGGCTACGGCTACCGAGAGTTCCAGCAGCACAGGCAGCCCTTCCAGTCAGGCACAGATAAGATCGAACGCCACCGATGCCACCAATGCCACCCATGCCACAGGATTGCCACCCATGCACAGAGATAAAATGCCCCACCCACACCTTCACTCCTGCTCAGCTGCAGACCAGACAGCCCCACTACACGTCCTCTTTCCTCTGCACCCCACAGCCAGCCTGGGCCTCAGAACATCTGTCATCGGTATTGGGCCTGACACCCCATGTCATGGAGAAGGGGCCTCAACCTCACAGACTGTTGTCCTCTTGGGGCCAGGCCAACCCCAATGGCACCTCAGCACCCAGCACTGGCAGCAGCAGCTATTTCCAGAGCACTGAGCCCTTCACCCTGAGACTATGGCATTGCCTCAGAGGGACTGAGAAGAGCTGCCCAGAGACTGTGGGTTGCTAACCTGTTTGGATCTTTATCATCTGCTTGGGACACTTAACTTGGGTCGCATTTTGCTTTTACAGTTTGTTATTAATAAAGTTTATCTGTTGCTTTCACACCACTTGGTTCAGTTCTTTTAGGTTCAATAAAGCTCTTGTGGAACTTTACATGTAAGCCTTTTGCATGCTTTTGTGGATGTTGGATATGCATGTGATGTGGTCAGGGATATCCTTTGGGATGGGTAGTAATAGCTGTGGATGGGTACGTGATAGCAGTGGAATAGATAAACCCTCCAGTGCACGCTAGTGGGACTGTATGGTGCCTCGGCACAGTCGTCTCGGAAGCGGCCAGGCTGACCCTTTATTTATAAAAAACAATTTTAATCATTGATCAATCACATTCAACACAAAACAAGACTCTTTATTAAGATGCCCTGTTCAATGTTGTCGGGCTCACTCAAATTATGAGCACAATCTTCATCAGTGTGAATGAGACAGGCTCAAGGAAGCATCCAATAAGCATTCATTACCGATCCCTGTCTTGCTACTCCACTTTACCCAGCTGGGGAGTTGCCACCAGTGTTTCAGGAGGTTGCGCTGCTTCTTCTCCTGTCACGTAAGCTCTGTTTGGGGCCGTTGCACATCCACAGTATTATCAGGTTTTTGCCATTGCAGTCCATTCCCAGGCTCCATGTCCCCATTGCCTTGTTGGCAGTCCACAAGCCTGTTTGCAACACTGGGTAGCGCGTCGTGTGCTGAGATCATGCAGGATATGCCAGCCCAAGTTTCCACGATGTTCCTTCTATGGTCTCCTGGGCGAGTAGCTGGCATGGTTGTGAGAAGTACTTGGAACCTGTTGTCCAGGATGCCAAAAGGCATTCTCCACCACCGCCTTGCCCTGGACAGCTCTGTAGTTGGAAGATAACTTCTCTTCACGGGTGAGGCATCTAGGAAGCTGAGGTAGGTTCTGAGGGAAAAGGATCATCCCCCAACAATGATCAGTAGTGAGTACATCTTGTGTGTCGTTGGGCAGGGGGTCTGTGATTTTGGGAAGCCCAGTGATGAAGGTTGCATTCCAGCCCCTTCCTTTGAGGTGGACTGGCGTTGTAACCTGGGAAATCTGAAGATGACCCGTTTGCCTGAAGCATCGAATTTACATGAATTTGTAGTCAGCATTCGACCATGGTGAAGGCAGGATGATGCTGAGAAGCCCTTGTAGTTGTGATAATGGAACCTGACTTGGCTGGAGGCTTTGCAGGCCATACGTTGCTTGCCATCTATGACTCCAACGGTGTGGGGGAAGTTCCACTTCTGATAACCACTGCTCTGCAACTTTCTTCCAGCCTTTCTTCACGTGAGGGCACTGGAGGAGCGTCGCGTCCAGGTATCTTCGATGATGGCTCTGCACCACCTTTCTGACCAAATGCTGAATGGTGTTGTGTGGGACCCTTCAAGCCCATACTGCATTGCTCCTGTAGGTGGTCCCTGAGGCCAGTTGGCGCAGAGTCAGCTGCCAACCTTTTAGTGCAGGGTGCAGACTGGCCAGAAGTTGGTTGTTTGCCTTGGTCAACCTGTGGTCTCAGCCACTCACAACTTTGTCAAAACTGGGCTGGCAGCTCTCTCATGAAGTTCTGGAATGCATTTGACGTGTCTTCGTTTCTTAGAACCACCTATCAGCTTGTTATACTATCCATACTCGGCTTCTTCTCGTCGATGCCATCTTACACGGACTCAAGACTCTTCTTGGATGCCTCCTTTCTTCACATAGACAAGTGAAAGAGCCTGTACGGGCTTGGCACTGTTGTAGAACTGATGGCGCTACTAAAAAGGAGTGTGCGCGCGATCATGGTGGAGATGACTGGATGCTGTGGAAGAGCAAGAGAAGAATGAAGGCTGAAGAGGTCTACCGCAGGGCTGTGGACTGAAATGAGATCAGGTATTTCTCCCCTTTTTTATAGGAAATATAGATTTTCCGATAGGTGTCCTTTTTTCATCCTCTGACATTCTGCAGACATCCTAAATATCCGAGATAACGTCCCCTATACGAATGTTTTTTCCATCTTTAATGCTTTTGGTATGCAATCTGCATCAAGCTTTCATCCTTTCTCAAGTCCGTGCTATTAATGCTTTGGTTGTTCCGCATCGTTTCGCTTCCTCCTGTGTCCGTTTTCGCTGGAGCGAAATGTGATGGCATGGATGCACGCGGATGGCCTAGCGGATATAAGCAGACACATAACAGTGATGACAGAGCGTATAACGGATGTCCCCGTATGCGTAGCGATGTATACATGGACGCATTGATACTTTATCCGCTCAAAAGTTTTGTGCACTCAAAACTTTTTGAGCGGATGAAATCTCAGTAGACGGATGCTGGATGGATAGAGACGTATGAAAAACGGACGCAGTGTAGTACAGAAGGATGCATCGTGTTAACCAAACGGATGGGAAATATTTCTCTCCATTTTACATCTCTTTCCATCCGTTGGTGCTGTGGGTGACATGGGCTTTAGTGGGTTGCTTATTGGATTGTTCGTGTTGTAAGAGAACAGAGAAGGATCTTGTCAGTATATCAGTCATACTACAATCTCCTCCATTCCTTTCAGCGTAGAATTTTCGAAAAGGTAAGTTTTTAATAGGACTTTGGGAGATGTCCACTTTTGAGTATAGCATGAGAAAAAAAGAGAGGAGTTAAGACGGCAAGGGTAGACCAAGGGCCACCACTTCTACATAATCTAGAAGCAGGGGTGTCAAACTTCAATTTCCACTGAGGACACACCAGCTTGTGTTTGACCTCTAGAGGGTGGGTTGGGTGTGGGATATGGATGAAGGGTTGGTGTGGGCAATAGCAGGTGCGTGCTGGGGGTAGGGCATGGTCTGGTAGGGCATTACAACGGGACTCATGTCAGGAGCACACTGAGGTTGGGGCAAGTGCTAAGGTTAGGACTTCCACCTGAGACCTTCCTCATCCTTATAATCTCCTCCGCTCCTTCCTTCTTTCCTA